>DXKC01000327.1:0-19981 GCA_031170775.1 Cymbopogon citratus
GCGTGCTTGAATTGGTGCCCCGTCTGTGTGCTCTCCGGTCACGTCTCTGTGGGCGTCAGTAACGGACTCATCTAGCTGTGGTTTTGTCACACAGGGTGTTGCCGCAGCGGCGAGCGCAGCCTGAGGCGTACCGACTGTATTTGGAGCTCCTCAAGTGTCACGTTACGTCGTCGTTGCTGTCCATGGAGCCTGGGCCTAATCGTGACAAGTAAGACCTCAACTAGGAAATGTGCTACCACTAGGTGTGATCCAGTTAGTCATAGCATCTGGTATCTCGTGTGGGTATTTTTTCTACTTTTTATTAGATATAATCCTTCATTTTAGATCTGTATTGCCGCACAAATCAAAAGTAGAAGCATCCCTGCTAAGCTGAATGTTTGAAATTGAATTGCACCACTCACTGCCAACATTCCATACACACTATTTCTCTAGTTTTCTTTCAGATTTCCCTGTTATGCTCTCAATTCGATTGATATGCATCTAAAATGTTGAGTAAGAGTGTACAATTAAACTACAGTACACAGCCTTATGACTTATGACTTATGAGGTCAAGCTACATTTTAAGATTGGGGTTCAATGGTGATGCTATGTTGACACTCTTTTTTTTTTTAAAAAAAAAAAAATTGTTTTATACTTATGCCAAGATTTATGCTCATCTGTGGATAGCAGTCTAATACATTCTATAATGTCATGATACGGGTTTTGCTCCCCTCATTAACTTTTTTTGTTGCACTTCCCCCCCTCTTCAGGTTTCCTGATTTAATCTTTTCATTATACTCGTACCATCATTAATCACTGTTATAAACTGTAATACACTACTGGAAGTTGCTCATAGCCTCATAGGTGACTACTGTACTTCCCAGGATAGGGAAGTCCATTGCTGAAGCTTTGCAACTATCAAAGGTGTATGGATTTTCTGGAACGGAGTTTGGACATGTTGTCATTATGTTTGTGTTGGCTGTTGTCAATAAACTGATTGATAGCATACTTGAGGATTGTGGCTTTCCATCTGCGATGGCAGAAGGGCAAGAGAGTGTCTATGGCATTGAAGGGCCACAGCCTATGGACTTAGATGTTAAAAGGGGATCTACTGAGAACCAAAATGAGCATCGCGAACAGTTACGCCGGAAGAACACTCTCATGGCTTTGGACGTGTTGCATATGATGGCTGCTGATAGAAAGATTCAAACATTTCTGCGCTTGATATTCCTGAACATGTATGTTTTCTCATACCCTTTCTCATGAGATCGTCTATGTATTAACCTATGGATAAATTTAGCTTCGACTAGTTGCAACTAAAGGGTGAAATTAGTTACAGAACATTGGCTTAGCATTTCACATGCAGCAAGGTATAAGGCGTTTTAAGTGTGCCCACCTTATTAACATGTTGACTATTTGACTAATGACTATGAAGATGTTATATGCATGATTTAAGTATTTCCCTTCTTGTCATGCACTCAAGCATTGCACTTCGTCAACATGTTGGGTACCATGCATGAAAAAAAAATTCATTACATCTTTTCTGGTGGATATGTAGGGATAGTAATAGGCTTAACCAGTAAATTTTATATAGTAGTATAGTTCAAAGGAAAGATATATTTCTAGAACTTTTTCCGCCGATAGATTAATATTTTGTCGTTTTCGGTTTCCAAACAGCTACTTGAATAGCTATCAGCTAATCAACTTCTTGGTTGCTGTCAATAATATAGTAGTAGGTTTTGTTACCTAAACCCTTCCATTCTTATTACAAAAACTTTCAAAATGTTCGTCCCTACTCGTTTTGTATTTTCTCTGTTGCTAATAATCAGCATTACAATTGTTTTAACGAGGAATTTTTCTAGGTTAGGCCTGAAAAGTTCAGTTCTCTACGCCAGAGGTTGAGTTCTATTGAAGCACACAAGGTGTCCTTGGAGACTCTATTGCCTTCTGGACACAAAGTTAATGACTTGTTAATAAATATCTGGAGAGTTTGCAAAACAGACTATCAACCAAATAACAAACGCATTCTGGGTGTTCTTGGTAATATGGGATCTGGTGGCTCCCTTCTGGGCCAACTTTCTGGAGCTGGGAGGCCCGCCTGCTGGATAGTATTTGATATATATGTGGAGAATGCAATTGATGGGAGGCATCTAAGTCTTATGTCAGCTATCGAGATTATAAAAGGTAGCCCCTGACTCGCCTTTTAGTAGACTATAAGGCAAGTTTACATGTCAGTCCAACTATGTAGACGAAAATGATCTGCTTGTTCGCAATCAAATTATTCAGTTCTTGCAAGAGTGAGACGATCTTGTTACAAAATATTGTGTTCCTTTTATTCAGAAATGACCAAGACAATGCAAGTGCTTAATGAAGCAAGCTGGCAGGAAACATTTAAAGCTCTTTGGATTTCCGCTCTCCGTCTTGCACAACGGGTAAATAGACCTTTCCATGATAAGTATGAATTTTAGTTTTTACATTCATGTGGCTTTCTCACTTGCAAAGTGTTATAACTAGGCTAGAGAACCTCTTGACGGACCGATTCCTCATCTAGATGCAAGGTTATGCATGTTGTTAGCTCTTATACCATTATCAATTGCCGAGATTCTTCAAGAAGAAAGTGATATGCTTGGAGCTGAAGGAAACAAAATTCCTCCACGAAGACAAGGGCTTATATCGTCTCTCCAGGATCTGATCCAGTATTCAGGACTTCTTGTACCACCTTCGTCAGTGGTGAATGCAGCTAATGCTGCGGCCTCAAAAGCGGCAATATTTAAGGCCAACTATAAGGCTGGAGTTGGCAACTCTAGCATGATGGATCAGACTGACTCTTCAATGAAAACTGGTACTTGTACTCTTTAGTTAATATACTTAGCACATTAGAAAGAAATCAGAGACTATGCTGTGTGATACACACATGAGTCCTTGGTTTTATCATTTCAAATTCCCTCTTGAGGGGGTGCGGGGTTTCACTTTCTGTTTCTTGCCTAAGGCATTCCATGGGTCTCTGCTAGTTGAGTCATATCACTTGTTAGCTATGCTCGGAACATTTTAATGCCCTTACTGCTTCAGTATTCTGTTGCTCATAATAAATGCATTTTTAAACCGTCATCGTCCTATCCTTTTTCTTACTTTTACCTAACCATTTTTACAGCTGGGAACATGCTCCATCTTATTATCGAAGCCTGTATCTCAAGAAAGTTGATCGATACATCTGCTTACTTATGGCCTGGTTATGTTGTAACTTCTGGGCCTTTAAAAGATACAGCTTTGCATCAAGAATCTCCCTGGTTAAACTTCATGAAAGGGTCTCGACTTTCAGGACCCCTTATTGATGCTCTGGCCACAACTCCTGCTTCAAGGTGTGTAAATTGGTGTATAAATTCTAATGGCCAGTCATGACTGGTTTGCTCTTAAGACTAAATTTAAACTAATAATTTACTACTTTAGTGTGCTATATTACACCATTTGCTCTCGTGCAGAATTTTGAAATGAGAGCTAAACTAAGTTAGACTCCTGTGACTACTACCCTGATTCTTTATATTTTAAGTCAACTCTGCTTGATGTCTTGTTCCTTTGTTTGTACCTTTTTTTTGTTCTCCACTCCTAGAAGTAGAGATGACTTTCCACTCCTGGGACTCCCACTCATCCACAGATTCACTCTGTCTCCATCTCCACTCTCGTGCATGCTTGCTAGGTGCCCTGGGCCCTGCTGGCAGCGCAGCACCTGTGCATGTTGTCCTCAATGCCGCAGCTGCAGATGCAAGAGTGGAGACGGAGATAGTGCATCTGTGGATGAATGCAACTGGATTGCTGCTATGGCCTACAGAAAGTGGTGCCACCACAGCTGCAGTAGTCCTTGCAGGTGCGGGTGGGCGATGGGCGATGGAGGTGGAGTGACTCTGGCTGCGGGACGTGGAGTGGAGTGGATTGGATAAGGCTGCCTGGTTAGGGTTACAGATTTTATGTGTTTCTCCAGCTGCTGTGTTGAGCCAGCTGGGCCTCTAAGCAATTGGCACATATGAGAGTATTGGACCTAGCTACTCGAGGCCCCGTGGGGTATCGGAGACGAGGGACAGAGGATCATCCCTGCCTCGTTAGATCTGAGGGGTATCAATTTCCCCTCGTTTAGTTCCTGTGGGGCAACGTTTGCAACCATGCCCATCCCCTAATAGGGGAATTGCCCGCGGGGAATTGAGGATCGGGTCCCCATTATCATCTCTAGCTAACACCACCATGTTCCTGCCTTGATTCAATATGTTTGTTTCTTCAGACTAAAGTGTTTTGGAGTTGGACAAATTATACTTTTTTTTTTGCTCTCTACTTTTAGCATCATGATTATCCTGCGCTGATGTGTAATCTGTTTGTTTCTTCAGTGTTGCAGAATTGGACAAATTATACAGTATAGCAGCAAATGGTTCGGAAGAAGAAAAAACAGCTGCTGCAAAGATTCTTTGTGGCGCATCACTTGTTCATGGCTGGAACATTCAGGTGCCTTGATTTATAGTTGTACACCTTACTGTGTTAAGACCGAAGACATTCCATATCAACGTATAGCTGACTGGGTTTTTTGTTTATTTGGTAAAAAGTTCATTATGTTTTTATGTGAATCAATCTGACAATGTGGGGTTGTGCATTTGTTTTTCTTTTCCATACTCATCAAAAAGGCGCTTCCACTATATATTTACTTTGTAATGTTTCTTAATGGAAGTTATGGAACTTAGGAAATTTCAAATCTAAGTTATTAGTATAGCTGAAAAGTTCGCTATCCTTTGTTAGTCAACTGCACGTGAGAATAGTCCCAAAAATTGACAGAAATGTATGGACATAGGGAATTGACATGTTGTCATATTCCAACATTTTGGGGACACAGCTAATTACCTAAAAGCTGTAGAAAATCTTACAAAAACACTTTGCTACAATGTTGTCTGCCTTTTTTTTTAACATTTGTAGCTATATGCTCATGCACATTGTGTCAGGAACATGTGGTCAGTATGGTGGTCAAGCTATTATCAGCCTCTTTACCCTCAGACTCCTCAATTTCAACTCCTGGGGGCATGAGCCACTACCTTGCTCATATGTCTACGTTGAATGAAATCTTACTCGGTGTCTCTTATGGTGATGTCATCCACATTCTTTCATTGTATGGAAGGGTAATGACAATTGCAATATAACTTGCTTATGCTGTTTATTTGTCAATCTGTTATTGGAATATTAAATTGGATGAATGCTTCTGCATATTTCTATTCAGAACAGATCCTCACCACTAGATGAGTGCTTTGCTTTGTCCCTCAAAAAACGGTTTCTCATTTGTTTCACTATCATCAAGTAGAAAAGTTTCATCAAATGTCCATAGATCAGTGTTTCCTTATAATTGTACACCACATGCAATTTTGTTTTTCCCAGTGTGCTGCGTTCTTTTTAAGTTTGTCTTTTAAAGATATGATAAGACATGTTGTTTCTTGTACAACAATAGTTTAAAGGACATGTACAGTTTTGCAGCCCCTTATTAACTTGTCATGTTTATTAGTATAAGTTGTTGGAACTGTATCCGACTGTAACAACTTTCACTTGCTTCACTAACATTTGATGACTGCCCTTGAGAGTTAAGCCTAGTGGGTCCCTATGTATCTAGTTATCTATCTAGCTATTTACTGTTGCTATTAAGCTGTAATTCAGCTGCTACTTTAGCATCTAGGATATGCTCAGCATCCACTTTAGTGGTTAGAACATGCTGTAGCAGGTAAGGAGGCCAAGCTGCCCTCTGGCACTTCAAATTCAGACTTTATTGTGTTATTACCTGGCTAACAGCCCTAACCTCATTTACCAATAGGTGCAATATGCAATTCTTTGCGGTATCCTGCAAGTAGTAGTAGTGTTATGTGTGTTATAATATTACTATGTCACAAATGTAAAACATTTTATTAATTGGGCACGAAATCATTTAACATGGCTCAACTGATTGCTGTTCCTGAATTTAAGAGAATCTACATGTGATACAGGTTCCAGATTTTGCTGTGGCTTTAATGCCACTATGTGAGGCTTTTGGGTCAATAGCACCGCCACCTAATCACAAGTCTACCATTCTTGGTGAAACATCTGTTTATTCGGTCTTCTCTTGTGCATTTCTTTGTCTTCTTCGCTTGTGGAAGTTTTATAGACCTCCTCAAGAGTATTGTCTTGCTGGTCGTGGAGGCTCAGTAAAGCTGGAACTGACTATGGACTATCTGTTGTTGATGCACAATAATCGCATTGAGTTCTCAAATTCATCTGCCCCTAATAGGGATTCTTACAACAATATGGGCTCAGTCAATGAGGTTCCTGCTCAGCCAATTTATATTGATTCTTTCCCGAAGCTAAGGGCTTGGTATTTCCAGAATCAAGCTTGCATTGCCTCTACACTTTCTGGTCTTTGCAACAAAAACCCTGTCCATCAAGTTGCGAACAAAATTTTGAATATGATTTGCCGAAAAATGAATATAGGTGGGGTATCATCTAATCTTTCATCTACTTCGAGTAGTAGTGTCAGCGGTTCCTCTGCAAGTGCATCAGATGATTCTTGCCAAAGGCCTACTGTTTCTGCTTGGGAATTTTTAGAAGCTGTTCCTTTTGTTCTTGAAGCTGTTCTGACAGCATGTGCTCATGGGCGGCTTTCCAGCCGAGACTTGACTACAAGTGAGTTGATTCCCCATATTGTATGTGGGTACCTCTTAGCATCACTTTTATTTGCTAATGTGCTACCGTACTGCAGGCTTAAGGGATCTCGTGGACTTTTTGCCTGCTTCTCTTGCTGCAATTGTAAGCTACTTCTCAGCAGAAATTACACGAGGAATCTGGAAACCTGTTCCAATGAATGGAACTGAATGGCCTAGTCCTGGTGGTTCTCTTCATTCCATTGAAGCTGAAATAAAGGAAATTCTTGCATCTGCTGGTGTTCAGATTAACAGCTGCTATCCACGTATGTTCTTCATTTTGTTCTTGCACATCAACTTAGTTACCTTAGTCATATTTATTATTAGGATTTCAAATCAATATTCCAAATACCTTAATTCCACTTATGTTGTCATATAAAGCATACATTATATTCTTTCAGGTGGTGTGCCGCCAATGCTCCCTTTACCTATGGCTGCACTTGTCAGCTTGACAATTACATTTAAGCTAGATAGGAGTTTGGAGTACATTCAAGGGGTCATTGGAATGGCACTAGAGAATTGTGCAGGGGGGAGTTCCTGGCCAAGCATGCCCATTATTGGGGCATTGTGGACACAGAAAGTGCGAAGATGGCATGACTTCATTGTCCTCTCTTGTATGCGTTCTCCATTCGGCAGAGACAAAGACGCAGTTGCACAGCTTATCGAAAGTTGCTTCTCGTCCTTTCTGCAGTCTTCATCCAGTGGTTCTGACATAATTGCAAACCGTGGAGTTGGGGCTTTACTAGGGGATTCGATCACAAATCAAGGTCTTAGGCTCCCAATGGCACCTGGTTTCATCTACTTGAGAACATGTCGAACTTTCCATGACACTTACTTTGTTAGTGAAGTGATCCTCAAGCAAGTTATAGAGTGGGCTCACAAACTTGCAAATGGATGGTCTTTCAATGGGCCTCTGCAGTTGAAATCAGGCCGGACACCACTATCTTGTGCAGCATCCATGGCACATCAGGTTGCGTTGCTTGGTGGAGGTCTCCTATGCATAGCAGGTGGACCACTTGTGGTCCAGGTGTTGTATGAGGAAACACTGCCAACACTGCTGCTATCAGCCAGAGAACAGAGTTTGAAAGGCCCTGGGCCAGTTTCTAGCACACTCCAAGGTTATGCCATGGCCAACATGCTCTTCTACAGTGGTATTCTGCTTTGGGGAGTGGATAGAACTTCTCCTGTAGTGAAAATGTCTTTCTTCTCGAGGCGACCACGGGTGGTGAGAAACCACATGGATTTCATAGCTGGTGTACTGGATGGACACATTCTTCTGGGCTGTGACCTGGGTACCTGGAAGGCGTATGTGTCGCAATTTATGTTCCTGGTGGTGAAGTTTGTTCCATCATGGTTGCGGGACATAAAGCTGGAGACGCTAAAGAAGATAGCAGCTGGACTTCGGAGTTGGCATGAACATGACCTTGCTCTATCTCTTCTTGAGCGAGGAGGACCACAAGCAATCTCTGTTGTAGTAGAGACCTTTCTGTGATCCTGCCATTTGGACATTTTGCCCCCACCTGATACAGCAGCCGCTGTTACAGTTTTGGGGGTTTGAGGCTGGTGATCTGAGGTCTAGGTGAAGTAATCAGGATGACTCAGAATTCCACTTGAGCTACCAGGATTACTGATTTTCTCATGTATGGCGAGCTCATAGGATTTTTTTGTGAATCCAATACTGAAGAACATGCAACCTATTAGGAGTGTATTAACTTCAGCGCTAACATGTAACATATTGGAAGTTCATTGACTTATTTAACTTATTGTACTGAACTTTCTGTATTTTTCTTTCTGTCCCTCTCGAGTCTCTGAAATCTTCTACAATATCGGATCTCTGAAAAAAACTAAGCCCAACAGTAAGCTTGATCCAATCAGTTTTTTTTTTTTTTTAGCGAAAAGACAGAACGGGAGGCCCCAACTGTGTGGTTTTATTAAAATAAAAACAAAATCCAGAAACTGTACAGTCCAACCATGAGGTAGAGGGAGCCACTGAGTAGCTAAGAACTAAGAAAAGGTGTCTATATAAAGGAGGAAAACAAAGCGCTTTTCATCAGACATTCTAAGAGCTTGAAGCTTAGCCTCATCCAAGAAAGAACACTTCCATGAGGAGAAAGAGGGTCGTCCTCTGTCAAATATAAAATTATTTCGCTGCTTCAATATGTGTCAAACAGCAATGATGAAGATCTCTATAAAGAAAGGATTTTGGTATTTGCTGTTTTGATTGCATCATCATCTGGAAGAAATCACTTTGAAAGTTCCAGTGCATATTCAAGTGTTGCCAGCAGGCCTGACTGAATGGACAGCTGAAGAAGAGGTGGAAAGCAGTTTCCTCGACATTCTGATTGCAGAGAATGCAATTATAGTTATTGCCCTCCAACTTGTGCCTTTTCCCTTTAAGAAGGTTTCTTGTGTTTAGTCTATCCATAATCAGGAGCCAGGAGAAGACTCTTAAGTTTGTTACAGCATTTTGAATCCTAGGAGCAGGAGGTTGAACATTTCTGTAGGGAAAATTGTAAAAATTAGTAGATGTGTAGCTGCTGCTTCTCTAAATATAATGCCAAAAGTCTTTTGTATCTTGTTGAACCTGTATAGATTGAATGTAATCTTGCATTCTTTGGTATTCTTGATAAGCTTGTTCGGACAGAGGAAGGTGGAATTGTGATCGGAGGTGGTTGTTTGAAAGGAACTGCAACACAGAAATCTTCTTGTTTTTGGCAAAAGAGAAAAGTCTTGGAAACTTTGCTCTGCATGACATTGTCATTTCATAGGTCTGACCAGAAAAGAACAGTAGATCCATCTCCGAGTTTGCAATTAGCGATTCCTCTGAAGAGATCACAGAGTATTAGGATATCTTTCCACCAAAAAGACCCTTTCTCCATAGTTGCATGTGGGATGTCACCATTGGAGTAGTGAGCATGCCAAACAAGCTTGACCCAAGGAATCTCTTTCCTGTTGTAGAATTTGTCTAGGTGTTTAAGGTTGATCCAATCAGTGGTGGAGTGGTGGTTAATGGTCTCCTGGTGCTTCCGGTCTTTCTTCCACACATGGCATGGGTTTGCCATTTATTGGCGAAAGTGTAGTCTTCAGATTTTCCACCCCGTGCTCCTTCAGTCCTTCTCGACGATGAACCGGATTTTCTAGCCATGAGCAATATATAAGAGAGAAAGCAAGGAGCAAAAAATACAAATGATTTTCCAGAGGTATATAGTGGGTCCCAAATCTAACGGCCCATACGGCCCACTAGGCGCCACTAGTGGGACTGCCGGGGAGGAAGGATTTGGCGGGAACATCGACCAAACGCGGCCGCTTCCCCTCCCCATTCCTCCCCAAAACCAAAACCCTCCACTTTCGTCCGCCCCAACCTCCACGGCGCCACCAATTCGGTCCTTCCACTTCCATTCAATCCCGACTCCGTCTCCACTCGCCCCCTCCTCTCGACGCGAGCGAAACTGCAGCCATTCCGGCGGAGCCTCCTGCCAGAATGGAGGCGGCGCTGAAGGCAAGCATCGCATTGCCCCAACTCCCCGCCCCCAAAACCCTAGGCGCCGCGGGCCGTGGGGCCCCGACACCGCGCGGCGCTAGAATCCTATCCCGCGGGCGGCCGCGGTGGTCTAATCCCGCGCGTTTCTGTATGTGCAGGGCTACTTTGGGTACTCAACGTTCCGGCCGTACCAGAGGGAGATCATACAGAAGGTCCTGGATGGGCGGGATTGCCTCGTCGTCATGGCCACCGGCAGCGGCAAGTCCATCTGGTACAGTCGGTCTCCCTCGCCTTTTTTTTTTGTGTGTGTTTTATTGTGACGAAATGGCTGTGCGTCGCTTGTTACCTTATGCATTTATTTATTTAGTTTGCATGGGGTGTCGATCTAAGTTCCAATGCTGCATTTATTGGATGATGAGTTGTACCTCTGGCGCTTTCTGAATCTATTTTATGTGAATCGTTAAGATAGTGCTTGCCATTGGTTGATTGATGGATTGCAATGGTTTCATAAATACATTTTGTTGGTAGAAATGTAGCCTTTAAGCTATAACGGCCAGGTCCTTTTCATTATAGTGTCTAGTGTGCATATCTTAACATTTTCTGCCGGGAAATCGTCAGGTCAGCTGGAGTTTAACTGCAACTAGGAAATGATGATTAGAGAGGATTGTGCAGAAACCAGCAAAACTATCTTCTCAAAAAGGACCTGACCATATTTTTCATAATTGTTGTCATCTGCAAAACCTTTGAGAACTGTTTTGTTTATTATTTCTACAAATATCTGTAGTAGGTTATTAGGTTTCCAGCAGGATTTCAGTCGAATTTCTTCCTATTTGCTAATTTGTTTTAGATATATATTTCTTTTCCTTAAATTGTTAGCTGATCTCTCACATTTCTTCAGAGAAAAAGAAATGTGTTTTGTCAAACTCATTTATATTAAGTAAATATTTTATAGTAGCCTCAAGCCCTCAACAGACCATAATTCTTCCGGGTATAGCCAGACAATAGGAGCACAAACTGAAAGATTCTATTATTTCCTTTTATATACACAAAATTACTGTTTGATTATGGCAATTCCTCTTGTGGCAGTTATCAAATCCCCCCACTGGTTACAAAGAAGACAGCTGTTGTTGTAAGCCCTCTTCTGTCCCTGATGCAAGACCAGGTAGGGTTGAAATGTTCAATATATCCTTATTGCATTACTCACGTTTTTATTTTTAAATTTGTTTTACCAAAATACTTGGTGAGGATCTCATTGGCCTAAAACAGGTTATGAGTCTAAAACAAAAAGGTGTGAAATCTGAATACCTTGGCAGCACCCAAATGAATAGCTCCGTCAGCAATGAGGCGGAAAAGGGTACTTTTGATGTGCTGTACATGACACCAGAGAAAGCCATTTCACTTCCTTCAAGGTGAAACCCTATAATATTTGGTACTACTTTAGATGTCATAAAAGCACATGGTATTCTGGACATTTTCTTGTGACACCATAGTAGGCTGTTGCAAACTTTAGTAACTTGTCCTTCTGAGTATGTAGGATTAGTGGAAGAGGTTGTAGATACTTTGGTTAATAGTGAAGGAAAGGCTAGCGACAGAAATGTGTTTGCTCAAGGAAAGGCTTCTTGGCTCGCCTTCTGGTTTGTTGTTATGTGGGAACAGCTGTACTGTGATGCAGTGCAGCACGCTTGAATGGCTCCAATATCCTCTCCAACTTCTTCATCACGTTAGGTTAATATTTGGTTTAGAGATTGAGCTGGCTAGCACATCAACATCGAAGTTTGTTAGTATGTTTCGTTGGTTGGTTGTGTAGTGCCACGCATTTAATTGAATAAAGGAAGCATGATTAAACTCCCCAAATCCCATCCATCCTGTGCGTTATCTTTGGGCGATGTTGCTGTCATGGTTCCGCCCTTGTTCAAGCATATGGTCCCCTGTCCGCATCCATTCATTTTCCGCCGCTACCACTCTAGTACCCTACAACCTTCAATCCTTTGACACGAGTTGCAATCCATCACACTTGGCTGCAATAAAACTTGAGAGTTCTTTCCTGGTAGATCGATATTTATACAATAGTGCTGTGGCCTTATCAAATCTTATTATATGTTGTCATGTAGATCTTGACAATATGGGTATATTTAGTAGAGCCCTCCCCTACTGTTCTTCTGAAAGAAACAAAACAAATAATGCATTCAGTTTTTACTAGGTTGACTTACTTTTCTTTTTCATTTTTGTCCAGGTTTTGGAGTAACTTGCAGGCTGCTGGAATCTGCTTGTTAGCTGTTGATGAAGCTCATTGCATATCAGAATGGGGCCATGATTTCAGGTTGTTTTTTTTTTCTTTTCATTTTTTTTTGTTTAATTTATGCAATATGCAATTTGGAAAATCCTGTATTCACTCGTGGTACAGGTATTTGTGGCAGTTATATGTAATGGTGGGATTGATTGTGTGTTCTTATCTATTTAGATTTCGGGCTGATGCTATTGCACATTTATGTGCATGCTTTTTCTATATTTTTCACCACCCATCCTTTGATATTGAGTTGATTGGAAGTGGAGAAAACCAGCATTTCTCCTTCTTTTAACTTGATTTCTCTAATTCAAAATCTCATGCAGGATGGAGTACAAGAAGCTGCATTCATTGCGTGACCTTCTTGTGGGTGTTCCCTTTGTTGCTTTAACTGCCACTGCCACAGAAAGGTTGAATTTTACACTATCACTTTGTTTTTTCCCTTGTTGCTTCTTTACCTTTTGATGATATCTAATGGTTCAATATTACGCGTTCATCGTCTTGTTTCATAATAATTTTGCAGGGTACGCCAAGATATTTCTACTTCCTTGGTTCTACGCAGTCCTCACGTGGTGGTTGGCTCATTTGATCGACATAACCTTTTCTATGGTGTGAAAACATGTAACCGATCTATGTCCTTTATAAGTGAACTTGTGAAAGATGTTTCAAAGAAGAGTGCTGCGGGTGAGTCAACAATAATATATTGTACGACCATCCGGGACACAGAACAGGTTTGTGAACCATAGTTATATAGTTTCAGACCTTCATTTGTTAATACCTGAGAATGCAAACATCGGTTTCTTTTTTCTGTGCTCCTTAAAAGTACCTGTGCATTTTTCAGACTATATAGATGCACATCAAATTCGTGCAATATGAATTTGTTAATACTTGCTTTTGATTGTTTTAGTAACATGGTCTTCCATTGTTTTTCTGGTCAATGGGACATTTTTAGATTCCATTCGGGTATTTCCACTGTCTATAAAATTTGGAAGTGGGATTTTAGAAGTTTTATCTGTGGGGTCTGGAATGATCTGATGATTTTGGGCTTCCTTATTTACTTTGTGTAACCTGCTTTTGATATGTACTAGATTTTCACTGTCTCAACTTGTGTAGATAAAAAAAAAAAATCTTTTTCCCAGGTTCACGAGGCTTTAGTTACTTCTGGAATCAAGACTGGAATTTATCACGGTCAAATGGGCGCCAGAGCTAGAGAGGAATCCCATAGGTTTTTCACCTATTCACTGCCTGCTCCATTTTGGGTGTCTGTTTGTTATGTTGTTTTTCTTGTACATCCATTTTCCTTGAGCAATGTAAATCATTGACTATATTGTTGAGTTTTGACCAATGCTCAAACGATATTCTGAACCATTTGTCAGTATCCTCTGAAAATGATTTTGTTTAACTATTTTTATTGACCTGTTACTGTTAGATATGCTTGACCATGTCATTATGAGAAATGGAATATCATGTGGTTCATAAGTACCATTATCATGATTTGGTTTATTCTGAACATTCTCTATAAAATGTTTACTAGATTGTCTTTTTTCTGTCAGATTCACATTGATCATGCAATCAGTTAATTAGAAAAGTAAAACCTTTAGACAAATACATAGGTCAGGGGGTAAGAATAGTCAGTTGTTTGATTTATGCATTCAGTTTTGTACAAATTATGGTGGCAGATTTATGATTGACCATTGTTGGTTATGTTGCTCCTGCAGATCCTTCATTAGGGATGAAGTTCTTGTGATGGTAGCAACTATAGCTTTTGGAATGGGCATTGATAAACCTGATGTTAGATGCGTAATACACTATGGATGTCCAAAGAGCCTAGAGTCCTACTACCAGGAAAGTGGGCGTTGTGGAAGAGATGGACTGCCTTCAGTCTGCTGGCTATATTACCAAAGAAGTGATGTTACAAAAGCTGATTTCTATTGTTCCGAGGCAAAAAATGTAGGTCATTTTTTTGCTCGCTGGATGTTTTCTCATTCCATCCATGCAGCCTAGTGTTTCTGCTGTGCCTACTTGTTTTCTTAACGATATGATTCATTAAACAGGGAACCCAGAGAAAAGCAATCATGGATTCCTTCATGGCAGCACAAAAATATTGTCTCCTTGCTACATGCCGTAGAAGGTTCTTATTGCAATATTTTGGTGAAGAATGCAACACTGGCTGTGGTATGTTCTTTTTATTTTATAACATAACATTTATTTCTTGTTTATTTACTAGGTTATGAGGTATCATACCTCGACTACTGGAATTGTCTTGTAGTGACATCGATTAATGGCACATATCTTGATCTGCAGGCAATTGTGATAATTGCAGAGCAGTGAAAAACGAGAGGGATTTATCAAAAGAAGCCTTTTTGTTGCTGTCCTGCATCAAATCTTGCGGAGGACGCTGGGGCCTCAATTTACCTATTGATGTTCTCCGTGGATCACGAGTAAGTCTTTATCCTTTTTGTTTCAGTTTTCTACAATGGTGACATACTTTAGCTGCCTGTAGTTCATTCCATATCATATATGTTGATAAATTTATCACTGGGAATGACCATGTGTGATGGAATGCACTGTTACGTTTACTGAAGTCATGGCATACCAACCTTAAAAAAAAGGTCATGGCATAATGTAAGCTTTTGAAGCTTCCACAAAATTTTTACTTTACAAGATCAAAATGATTGAACCATAGTGAAAACCAATGTTTTTGAGGTGCTGTGGCGAGGCGCGGCGCCCGACCCCCTTCACAACGCCTAGGCGTTTGTGGCGGACGCCTAGGCGACGCCATACACACATTTATTAGGCGCCATATGATCATATTATTAGTATATAATGCTACTAAAATTCAGAAGCAGATCATATTTAATATTGCCAAGTCTTAGCATACTATAATAATTAAAGCTACCAAAGTGCTAGTGCACAACATAAAGTGCCAGTGCTATCAGCTGTAAAAAAAAGAAATCGAGCACTTCCAGTCACTATAACAAAGCACCAGACAGGAAGAAACAGGGGAAGAAACAGAGGAAGAGGAGGGAAGCAAAAGCAGAGGAAGAGGATGGAAGCAGGGCTGTAGAGGAGGCAATGGAGCATACAAGGCGGACAGACAGGAGCTGCAGATGCGGACAGGGAGATGGTCGACGGAGGCGGGCGAGCAAGTGCGGACAGAGCGACGGGCAGGAGTAGAGCAGGTGCAGACGGGGCGGAGCAGAGCAGGTGCGGACGGGGCGGAGCAGAGTAGGTGCGGACGGCCGGCGGAGATGCTCGAACAGAGGTGCGGCAAGCGGAGATGCAGGGCCGCCGCTGCCGCCGTGAAGAGTTCTGCCTCCGCCTTCTCTTCTTCGCTCCCTCTACCTCTATCCGTGAAGCCTCGACCACGGTAAAGGCCTCGTGCGAAGGGCCTATTTACTTCTCGCGCGGCCGCGCTCTCGATTTCCCGCACCCGCGCCAACGCAATTGATTTCCCACGCCCGCACAATCGATTTCCCGCGCCGGCGCCGGCGCAATCGATTTGCCGGACCCCCGCCCTCGATTTCCTGTGGGGCCGTGGTCTTCTTCTTGCGCGGCCTCGGTCTTTGGCCTCCATCCCCGCGATTGGCATCCGGCGTCCGCGGCGGGCTGTAGGCGTCCGCCCGACGCCAAACTGCTCCCAGGCGACACCTAACTCGACTAGGCGGACGCCATACCAGTGTAGGTCGTGACGCCCAGGCCCTCTAGCACGCCTTGTCGCCTAGGCGACGCCTCAAAAACAGTGGTGAAAACTCACAAAGTTCCCGGGTTACGTGGTGAAGGAATGGGGTATGCTACTTGCGGGAGTTTTTTACACTGAGGTCGAAAATTACCCCGCACACTTGGGTCGGTATCGACGTTCTAGGTCGAGGTTTGATGCCTTAGACCCTGTTTTATGTAACTATGGATTGAACAGTAAATTTTCTCAGAATTTAGTCTTGGATACTAAATTGTTTTTCTGGGTAGATGGCAAATAGCAACTATTTTCTCATTTTGTAGGCCAAGAAGATTGTTGACCACAATTATGATAAACTACAAATGCATGGGCGTGGTAAAGATTATTCATCAAACTGGTGGAAAGCACTTGGTGGTCTCCTTATAGCACACGGTACTAATGTTAACCTCTCTATTTCATTCTGTTATTCTTGTAAGTTGTGTGAAGCAACACCTTTCTAAAATTGTTGATTCTGCCTATGCACATCCAGTTCCGTTGCTGTCTTTTCCCTGACAATAGAAGAAAATGTTACAATAAGATTTGATTTTGTATGCAAGCAAATGGCATATTATTTTTTATTTTACTTTATTTTGCCTTAGACGATATTCACAGCAGATATGGCCATAATAAGTACACTGAATTATACTACACTGAATTATACTCCTAAGGCAATGCGTTCTCATTTACATCTTCACCTGTTGAGCACAAACTTCGCTTCGATTATCTTTTTCAGGTCTTAACCTGTAAAGCTTAGAAAATACACTCTGTTTTCATGGCTAACATCTTTCAACCAACCTACAGTAAGCACATTCATGAACATCTCAGATATTGACTTCACACCTTCTTAAAATTTTGTTTGAGTGTAGACCTGGTTTATTCTTCAAAATGAAATACTGTTACTTGATATATGCCAACGTCTCCCTAGTTACACTGGTTAGACCTTTGAAGTCCGGGGCTTTGATGAAACCCTTGTCACTAGTCCAGGGCTTTGATGCCAACATCTTCTACTGCTCATTTCCCCATCCACAGCCTGTGTGATGTTTCTACATGAAATGTATTTCTATTTTTTCGGGCTGTTTGGGGCCATATATATAAAATTTAGGTGGGGAACACCTCCCCCCAGTGACCTTCAAAAAAAAAAACCTTGTCACTAGTCCAGGCTCTTAAGGGGCACAATCTTAAGAACAAAATCAGGGGAGCATCTCTCCTTGTCAAGTCTTTTTGATTATTTTTTACTCGATATGTGGCTACGCCAAGCTATCTGCATTAGGTTTTAGGACAATGAAATGCTATTTCTATCCATAAATTTTGCTATCATTTATTTATTTTCTTATTTTTATGTATGCACAGATTATTTGAAGGAGACTGTTCGCGATACATTTAGATTTGTCAGGTGCTGTTTTGTGGTTTCCTAATGGATTTTTGTATCTATTCCCTTTCTGTAGTCCTTTCCTAAGCATAGTCTTGAAGTAAACTTTCTAGAAATGCTCAACCATCACTAACTCTGCGTCTATATATTCAGTGTCAGTCCAAAAGGGATCAAGTTTCTTTCTACTGCTGATAAAATGGATGGAACACCACTGGTATTTCAGCTGACTGCAGAGATGATTGAACTAGAGGAGCATGGTAGTTCACATCATAAAGAAGGTGGTGGTTTAAATCCTGTGCCAACATTAGAATCTGAGAAATTTTCTGAGGTAGGTTCATCAAAATGCTATTTATTGATCCCCACGCGGTCACCCACCTGGGAATTTCAGTTTTTTGTTCTTTTGTGACTGATTTAAATTTCTTGCAGGATGAATCAAAACTCTATCAAATGCTCCTGAATGTTAGGATGAAGCTTGCTCAAGATATTGGCACTGCTCCGTGAGTAAAAATTTAAACTACCGTAACATATTTATGGATAGAGGTTCTTTAGCTAATTTGTGCTATAATTTGGAAAAGTTAGTGTCTTAGTGAACTGAGTTTCTTTAATCCCACTTGTTACAGGTATGCTATATGTGGTGATCAGACAATAAGAAACTTTGCAAAGATGAGACCTTCTACTGGAGCTAGACTCGCTAATATCGATGGTGTCAACCAGGTATTACTTTGAAAAGGTTACTTAGCAAACTATCTTTTGTTAATCCGAGTAGGATGCATCTCTGCAGTTTATCCAATTGTAAAAAAAAAACAATACTGTGACCATTCTTTTCTGTATTGTAATTATATTGATACGTCTGACCTTTTGTTTGCAGCATTTTATCTCACGTTTCAGTAACATATTCATCCAAAATATCGCGCAATTGTCGAAGGAGTTAAACCTCCCGATGGATAATTCACCATTACCACCAGCAGCAGCAAATCCAGCTGTAGAAAATATTGCTGGTATACCAAAACCTGTACAAAACAATCTTCCTGGGATCTTGGGTGATGCAAAGCTGACTGCATGGGAATTGTGGCATAAGCAGGAGTACTCATTCCTGAAAATTGCTGTGAGTTACTACAGTTTTCGTTTTCCACTGACATGACTCAAGTTCACAGATTGATGATTGTTTATTCTAGTATTTCCGCAGAGCAGTGCCAATAAAAGAGCAAACGGTCATTGCGTACATACTTGATGCTGCTCGAGAAGGATGTGAGATGGACTGGAGTAGGTTTTGCAGGGAGGTAGGGCTGACACCTGATATAGCCACTGCGATCCGTCTTGCAATCTCAAAGGTTGGATCACGTGACAAGCTGAAGCCAATCAAAGAGGAGCTCCCAGAGAATGTAATTCTTCAGCTTGATAAACATAGTATTGCTTTTCTCGGCAAAAAGAAAACATAATATTGCTTCTGAAAAGAAAATAGCCACTCTCATCAGGCATTGACGCACATTTTGTTGTTTGTTCATCCAAAGTAGCATGAATATCTAGTTTGCTTTTATTAAAAAAATGTCTAGTTTACTTGGGAATAAAATGCTATATGACAATCGCAGGTAACTTATGACATGATCAAGACATTCCTGACTATTGAGGGGCGTGGATTGTCAGAGCAAGTCTTTGGTAGCGGTACTGCTGATGGGGTTCCCAGTAGAATAGAAGAGTCCCCAATATCTTCCTCCCATGCAGATGAAGCTGGCAGAGATGATATGGGAGATGGTGTCCCAGCAGCAGAGGCCAGTGATGCAAACCCTTCAGGAAAGAGAGGCCAGACTTTTTCTGCTGAGGAGCCAACAACAAAATTGCAGAGGATAGACGAGCATGGGGCAGAGTCAGCTGGCACGGCGACTGCCACTGAACAATCTGTGCTAGATCTGGTTGCGAGCTGCAATGGGGTAATGGTTTTTTCAAGCTTGATTGGAAATCCATGTGCGGGTATCCTCTGATGTTGAGTGACTTGGTCACAGAAATGTGGACCCGTGAGCGTGTGGGCCAACATTTCAGTGACCCACGTCAGGAACTGCTTCCGAAATCCTTGTGATTTCTGTGCTGACGAGTGGCATTGTTTCAGGTATCACTGGAGGATGTTGCCAAGCACTTCAAGGGATCCAAGAGAGAATTGGTCTTGGAGATACTGGAGGGCCTTGAATCTGAATTCACAATTTACAAGAAAAACGGGAACTACTTTATCCTATGACAAACTGAAGGGTTGCTGCATCCTATTTCTAGCAGCTTGCCGGCCTAGTCTGGGAAGGGGGCATTGCCTCAGTTGTGTGTATATATATGTGCTGGTGGTGACTTTAGACTACGGTAACAAAGTTGTTTCGGCTGGTGTGCATGTGCTCATTTTGGGGATTGGCCAGAACTAGGAGATGTACGAACGTGTGTTTGGTAGCAAAATATCCCTTTGCCATGTCGTTTATGCGCGTAT
>DXKC01000331.1:0-12500 GCA_031170775.1 Cymbopogon citratus
GCATGTTGTCTAAACATTTCAAGGGTCAACCAGATACAAATCGCAGCTGAAAAAAAAAATACAAATCTCCCAAATCACCCGCCTCATTCTGCCTTGCACTTCTTGTACCTGCAAAACACTTGACAAATCTCTGTGCTTTTTGTTGCGATGCAGCGGAACCCGCCCATGGCCACGCGTCCGTCGCTGCGGTCGAGCGACGGCGCGCGCCCAAGAAGCAAGAGCGGGACGGGGACAGGGTCCGGAACCGGCAGGCCGCCGTCGAGCCCGCGCAGCTCCGACCCGTCGCGCCCGTCTTCCGCGGCGGCGGCGGCGTCCGACAAGCCGATGCCATCGTTCCTCCGCCCCACCGTGAGCTCGTCGATGCACAGCTCCTCGTCGTCTTCCTCGCTGGCGTTGCCTTCTCCCTCCTCCTCGTCCGCCGCCGCCGCCACGGCGAAGCGGTCTGCCGACAAGGCCCCGGTGGGCGCGCCACGGCCGCTCACGCCCAAGAAGGACAAGGCCCCGGTGGGCGCGCCGCGGCCGATCACTCCCACCAAGAAGGACAAGGCCCCGGTGGGCGCGCCGCGGCCGATCACTCCCAAGAAGGACAAGGCCCCGGTGCAGCCTGTGGTCGCGCCGCGGCCGATCACGCCCAAGAAGGACAAGGCACCGGCGCAGGCCAAGGCCAAAGCGCCGGCGGCGGCAGCGTCGACCTCCGCGTCGCGGTGGGCCGCGGTGTCGCCGAGGCAACTGATGCAGAGGGCGTCCAACGCTTTCAAGGCCACCAGCAGGTCCCGCACCAAGAAGAGCAAGGATGCGGCGGCGGCGGCGGCCTCGGCGTCCGTCAGCAAGGACGGCGCTGGCGCTTCCGCTGCCAAGGCCAAAGGCCAGACGGCGAGAGCACAGGCCGTCGAGGAGCAGCACCAGCAGCCGGAGACGCCCGCCGAGCCGTCGCCTGCCGTGACTCCCGTGGAAGTAGAGGAGCCTGTCCTGTTGGACTCCGAAGCTGCTGACCAGAACGAACAGGACGTCGAGACGGCGCACGAGGGTGTCAGTACTGACATCACGACGGCGCACGACGGCGCAGGAAAGTCGAAGGGAAATGCCGAGGAGGGTGACGTCGCCGTGGAGGAGAAGATCATACAGGTGGAGGCTAAGCAGGTCAAAGCGGAGAAGCCGGAGCTGCAAGAAGACAGGCCACAGAGCAGCGAGGCTGTGCAGACAGAAACGGAGGCCCAGAAGAACACGGACGATGGCTCACCAGCCGTCGTTAGAGAAGAAGCCGCGGCGAAGGAGGCGGCAACACCGGAGGGAGAAGACGAGATGGCAATGGCAACCAGCACGGTTGAAGAGAAGGTCGTCGAGGAGAGCCAGCAAGCAGAGGTGGCTGAGAACTCGGCGGCGAACGTGATCTCTGAGGAACCAAAACAAGAAACCAGCTTTATCTCTGAAGAACCCAAGGAGGAAACGAGCGTGATCTCTGAAGAACCAAAGGAAATAGCTGAGCCTGCGCCTTTGCAGAAGCATGAGGAGGTGGCCGACGAGCCAAAAGCGGCTGCCGGATCGAGCGCGTCAGCTCCGACGACGCCGCTGAGAGAAGGGGCCAACAACGACGACGTGGAGGCAGTGCCTAAACAGGTGAGCGCTTCGGAGCCCGTGACGCCGGTGGGAGAAGGCATCAACAAGGGGAAGGAGGTGATGGAGACGCAGCAGCAGAGCGCGTCGGCGCCGACGACGCCGGCGGGCGCGGCGAAGAAGACCGTGCCATCGAAGCAGGTGGCGATCCCCGAGGGGCCGGCGGCGGCGGCGTCGGCGCTGGCGTTCAAGGGGCGCAAGGTGAAGACGGCCATGGAGAAGCGGTCGGAGG
Source organism: Cymbopogon citratus (assembly GCA_031170775.1). Taxonomy (NCBI): domain Eukaryota; kingdom Viridiplantae; phylum Streptophyta; class Magnoliopsida; order Poales; family Poaceae; genus Cymbopogon; species Cymbopogon citratus. The sequence continues at coordinate 1,847 of DXKC01000331.1, forward strand.
AGGAGCAGCCCAAGAAGAAGGAGGTGGCGCGGAGCAACGACGTGATCGAGGAGGCCAAGAGCAAGCTGATGGAGAAGCGGAAGAGCAAGGTGAAGGCGCTGGTGGGGGCGTTCGAGACCGTCATGGATAGCCCCCGGGCGAGCTGATTTGAAATTTTGGAAGGAAGGCCGAGTGGTGCGTGGTGTCTGGTTTGAATTTTGGGGCTGTTTGGATTGTGGCTTTCTTGTTTGTTGGCTTCTTGTGATCACTCAAACAAATGGAGATGTGTGTTACCGTTGATTTCATTATTTCTTGGTGAACCTGTTCTTTATGTGTTTATTTGGTTTTGACCGATGCAATATGTACGGTTTCTTCTTATAAGAATTTGACATGTATATATAATGTAGTATGTGATTTAGCTTCATTTCTTTTCCTAACAAAAGCTACGGCAACCATTTGGAGGTTGCCTAGCCTGAACTACACAGATCGAACGAGGCGAAGGCCTAACTAAAATAAACAGATTGTAGCAACCTCCAATCATGACGTTAGTGGAGCCCCGTCCCATTTTTAGAGCACAAACACACAAAAAACACTCTCTAACCGAGCAACTATTGAGTACCTAATAGATGAGAGAGGCTCTCGTTCTTCTCTCCTGAACCTCCAGATATATATAGGTCCGGATGACAAGTGGGGCTGATGAGCAGGACCCATGAAGGAAAAAATTAAGATCACATTTGAAGGAAAAGAGAGGCAAAATTTGAGAACTTGGATAGAGCTATTCTTACACAAATGATTTGTACGGTATTATTTTGTTTGAAATGATTACACATATTTCTCACACAACAATAAGATATTATATTATATACTTCCTCCATTATAAACTATAAAACGTTTTAGCTTCTGTAGATACATAATTTTCTTATGTATCTGGAAAAGCTTAAACGTCTTATAATCTTGAATGATGAGAGTACATCTTCCACCCGCTACATCAATACTCAGCTTAGCTCCAAGAAGCGCCGGGCCATGGGATGTTTGGCCCTGTACAGCTCGGACGGTGCGAGCACCTCCACCATCTCGATCTCGCCTGAAACAAGGAGGCACACCAAGTCTGCAATGCGTTGGATCTGCTTCACGCTGTGGGAGACGATCACCGTGGTGAGCCCCCTCGTCTTCTTCAGCCGCATAATGGTGTCCTCGATGTTCTGCGTGGATATAGGGTCCAGCGCGCTCGTCGGCTCGTCCAGCAGTAGCACCTGCATACAGCGACAGAGTGATCGTATCGTAGCAGTAGCAGCAGTGTGGAGAGAGGCGGCGCCATGGGTTACGGCGACGAGATGGAGGTGCGTGCGTGCGCCAACCTCAGGGTCATTGGCGAGGGTGCGTGCCAAGGCGACGCGCTGCGCCTGGCCGACGGACAGCTCGTTGGCAGGCTTGGAGGACAGAGCGGGGTCCAGGTCGGCCAGTCTCAGCAGGCTCTGCACCTCGTCTTCAGTGAGCTTCTTGCCGCTCAGCTGTGGCCCGTAGCGCACGTTGTATGAAACTGTCCCTGGCATAGCATGTGCAAAAACGTAAGAATCAGAGCAGCTTGTTTCTTTGGCGTAAAAGCGTTTTCCAGCTTCGTGTCATTCCTTCTCCTGTGGTCCAATGGTAGGGATACTATCCACCAAGGTTTAAATCCTGGTGCTCGTACTTTTTTCTGTGATTTTCTAGGATTTACCGGCGCTACGCGTTAAGTGGTAAGCGACGTCCCGTCGACAGCGAGGCGCCTGTGATGACTTCGTGAACTTCAAGATCTGCCGGCTCAGTCCTTCGGAGGTGCTCATAGAGGTAGGGTTTGCGTACGTGTATTCATAGAGTAAGTGCGCGTGCGTGTGTGGGCGTCGACATTGTACTGTGTATTCTCAAAAAAAATGTGATAAAATTTAATCCACTTGTGTTGGAGTGTTTTGTGTGAAATTTAAACTAAATTCCATCTCAACCTACTCCCAGACACATGGATTAAGGTCGATACATGTGCATTGAAACAAAGCTTGACTTACGCCAAGAACAGTTCAAATGACATTAGCAGGTGGTGCCATTGCGCAAGAGTATGTTTTCCTGTGAAGTCCTTATCAAATTGCTCGGAATCTAGAGTTGACAGTGCTAAATGTACTACACATTATGACAAATGACGGTAAAACCCACTAAATGTCAAAATGGGCATCAAGTCTTGCTTGTCAAACATAGTTTGCAACGACTTTAGTATCTTCTCTCCCCTTCTCCAAATTTGTAAGTCGTTTTGGCTTTTTTAGTACATAGCTTTTACTTTACATTTAGATATGATGATGTATATCTAGTTGCATAGTGTAATTGTTTGTTCCTCTCTGCACCGCTCTGCTCTTTAATTAGAGAAACTAGTCCATCAACCCGTGCTCTCGCACGGACTACAACTTTAGAAGAAATAAGTATTAGGTAACGTTTAGGATCCCTTTATTCTAAATTATAAGATATTTTGGTTTTTTGGATATATTGTATTTATTATATACTAAGACAGTACATCTAAGTTTATAGAAAAAATCTATGTATTTTAAAACTCAAAATATTTATAATTTGGAATGGACGGAGAACATGTACATCTAATAAAGAATTAACTATGTTAAATACTATGTTTTTATTTTTCTTTATTTTCTAAAATAAAAGACATAATAGATACTCCGCAGTCTATACGCATGTACCATTTAATTATTAATTACTATTTTTAAGAAACTAATCCATATATTTTTTATTCGTATTCATATTTTGTTTATTCACCTCTATATATTTTCAATATGAAATTACTTTAACATCTTACCATTAATCATGGTGCCTCTTATTGGATCATGTATTTTATGAAGTCATAAATCGTTTTTTTCAAATTTTATTTTTATCGACTACAATGGATTTTCTCTCCCTCTTCAAGTTAAGTTGACTCTTATGTTTATTGTATCTTTCATTAACTTTCATTTTTGTACTTTTTAAAAATATGGATTTTAGGTCATACAACATGTTCTTAAGTACTATATATAATAGCATAAGTCATTATTTGCATGCACCATATCGCTTAAGTTAAGTCATAGAGCTTGAAGTGATATCTCGGCCAGGGGTAGCAGTGCTAACCTCAACTGAAATTTAATACTTAAATCATATAGTGATTGATTTTTCACTCTAAAGTACTCTTAAAGGGCCAGAAAATATAGTCCTATCAATGGTCACCCACACTTCTCATGTATCAAGAAATTATATGTGAAATTATACTATAAATACAAAAATGTCAAACATTTCAGTTAAATTACATAAATATATCTAAAGTAACAAAAATATAGAGACATTAAACATTTAGATATATTTATAGTATACAATCATAAATATATTTGTTACTTTGGTTATAACATGTCTATATCTATAGTATAATCAGAAAGTTTGACGTGTAAAAAATATAGACATGTCAAACCAAATTATTTTAAAATATCGATATGTCAAACAATTTTCTATGTTTCATAAATTATTAAAATAAATATTTATTCTAATATACATGTTTATTTGATATATATGATGGAACATAACATTATAGTTATTTTATTTCATGATTATATGTTTATTTGATATACATGATAACAAAAATATAGAGACATTAAACATTTAGATATATTTATAGTATACAATCATAAATATATTTGTTACTTTAGATATAAACATTTCTATATCTGTAGTATAATCATAAAGTTTGACGTGTCAAAAATATAGACATGTTAAACCAAATTATTTTAAAATATAGATATGTCCAAATAATTTTCCATGTTTCATAAATTATTTAAATAAATATTTATCCTAATATACATATTTAATTGATATATATGATGTAACATAAGTTATTTTATTTCATGATTATATGTTTATTTGATATATATGATGAAAATATTATAGTTATTTTATTTCATAATTATAGAAGTATGTAATTTAGATATATATATATGTATCGTACTTTATGAATTATGTATTTTAGATATTTTTTGTTTATTTTCTATAATGCGTACCTACAAATATAAAGGTAATACCTTATATTATCTTTTACGACAACATATATGGATAGGTTAAATGAAAACTTAGAATATTACTTTGCATTATCTTTCATAATGATCAAGGTGGATAATTTATAAAATTATTTGAGGTATTTTAAATTATCTTCCATAATGGTAGATTGAGTAATTTAGATACATAATTAGAGGATTATTTAATTAGATTATTATCTTTCATAATGATAAAGATGGATAATTTAGACGCAGTGTCGGGGGCTATTTTGAATTATGTTACATAATAGCCGAGGTGGACAATTTAGATACAAATTTAGAGGTTATTTTGAATTATTTTTATAATGATAGGCGTGGATAATTTATATATAAATATGGGGTATCTTTTGTAATGGCAAAGGTGGGTAATTTACATGCAAAATTAGGGGGTTACTTTATTTGTTTTCATAATGGCAGTGGTGGGTAATTTTTAATAAACTGCAATAGATCCAATTGCTATTATCGGTTATGATGATTAGAGTCTACTAAATTAAAAGCCAGATGTTTCTGATTATTGTGAGGATTTCTTGAATTTATTTTTTTTCTAGCGCGTCTGGTGAGAGTTAACGTGGTGCCTCTGTTGAGGTCTCTAATTAGTAATAGTAAGATTCATTATGGGAAATTATCGAGTCTTAAATAATAACCTTGGAAGCTTATATTCAAAGCTACGTATCATACTATGTCAAAAGCCACATCACTCCTGAATTGCAAGTCTATGTTTTACCCTGTCAAAACCGTCGTTTAGCTAATGATCCCAAACCTAGAAATCCGGGATACGACTTGGTTTGTACCACTCTGAGGATGATAAAATCAGGCTACTTGTTCAAGTTACAAGTACAACTTGCATTGTGATGTCATATGGGTTCTCGGTACACATGACATGGTGAAAGCTCGTTGAAAAAATTTAAGTGGAACGAATAGGAATTCTTGCTTCGAAGATGGCATGGCAGACTATTGACACATAAAAATCTTTAATTGGACTTATAACATAAGATCCGCATCATTAAGTTTACTGAAAGTACATTTTCATAGTACGTAACCCTTTTCATTTATATAATATATAACTTGACATTTGACAAGGTTAACAAAATTTAAACCGGAGACAAAATTCAAAACTTGGATTGAATGTACTGCATATTTTTTTCAATTTCATGCAAGAAGCTCTCCAGTCATCGGTTGGGCTAGTTCTTGCACAATTTTAATCATACAGGAATCCCAAATCATAAGCAGACACGGTCCACGAGTTCGTGAACTTCGTCTTGTGGGTTGCAGACAAGGCAGTTTTTTTTTTGCACAGAAAGAACAAGATCGAGTCCGTACGTCTAGACTCTAATAGCTTAGCGTGTACTGGCATAGGAGTACGTACCTTCGAACATGGCGGGTTGCTGGAAAAGCATGCCGACCTTGCGCCGGAGCGCGCGGACGTCGAGGCCGCAGACGTCGGCGCCGTCGAGGAACACGGCGCCGGGGGCGGGCTCCCAGAGGCGGTTGAGCGCGCGGAGCAGCGTGGACTTGCCGCTGCCGCTGGGCCCGATGATGCCCATGACCACCCCGCGCGGCACGTCCAGGTGGACGCTGCGCAGGATCTCCTCGCCGGTGGACGCCGCACGCTTCCTCAGCCCCCGCACCCGTATCTTGGGCGGCGGCCTACCGCCGGTACCGGGCAGCGCTGCCGCCGGCCTATCGCCTTCGCCGTCGTCGTCGGCGTGGCTGTCCAACACGTCCAGCAGGAGCTCCTTAACCTCATCTTCTTCATCGAACATGCGACCTGCCGCCGTCCCTGCGTCGTGGTCGTCGCTGGAGATGATAAGCTCGACGTGCTGGCCCTTCATTTTGGGTGCTTGCTGACCTGAAGCTGATGAGGCCATTGGAGTGGGGAGAGAGAGAGAGAGTAAGAATAAGAAGATAAAATGGGCAGACGTGCACTTGCTTTGGAGGCTTGTAGCGCCCGATGGCCAATGGTGCGACCCTAGCTCTCGTGCTTTTATCACGAATTCTCTATGTGCTCGAATTGGTTACTGAAAGACCAAGGATATTTTGCCCAGCTCTGCTGGTGCATGATAGAGACATAGAGTCTTCTGTTATCTACGTCTCTGTCCTAAAATAAATTAACTTCTAAATTTCTAAAAATTAAATTATTTATAACATCAAATAAATATATTGTAAAAATATATTTATATTGTATGCATTGATATTAATTTCATAAAGTATATTTTTAATATACTTATTATTGATATTGGTTTAGTGTCATAAATAGTAGTTGTTTCCTTTAGATTTGATCAAATTCAAAATAGTTTGACTTAGAAAAAAGGTTGTTTTATCAAACGTTTTACCAACAAGAGAAACGGGAGCAAGCTACTCCACCATAGAAGTCATAGGTATACTAATTTAGCTTAAGTTAAAATTGTACCAAATGGACCCTTAGAGTCGGGTATGTAAAAATGTAAAGCTATCCCTTCGAGTCAAGACACTAAAAACTAAAAGACAAGGATTATGAAACGTGGCAACATAGGAACCATATATAATTGAGTAAAATAATGTTTGGGATACGAGGTCCTCTTAGGCCTTCACCAATGCACCAGTGTGGCCGGGAGTCTAGTCAAGTTACACATCCTTGTTTAGCATCCAAATCAGCAAGAGTATCAGACTTCGCAAGGTGGTAGAGTGTCTTGAGAGCGCAACACCAAGCAGACCATACCAGCTAGTGGTCTGAGAAAAAAGCTACTGCCACGTAAGCTTTGCATGACCGGAACAACTAGTATTCCAACGCATGCAAGCATGGGGTGCTGCTTGATCTGAAAAGCGCAGCACGTCCGCAGCAGGGCTGTCAACCATCCTTTTCTTTCACGCATTGTCTTCTCTTTTCTCAAACCGTTACTTTTTTTTTATCTGATGAAGCCATAGTGGCTTCTACAGGCTACGTAATGACACTGCTAAACCACCATCCCACACACTATCTCAAATTTGGGTCTTTAGTGTTGGTTCAAAAACCCATCATTGTCGGATTTTGAACCGGCACAACCAAACCGGCGGTGATGAGGATTGATTTAGTGTCGGTTCTTCTGACCCGACAGTGATGTGGTTTTTAGGAAATCCTAAAGCAGGCTAAAAACTATCTCAAATTTGGTCTTCAGTGTTTGTTCAAAAACCCATCACTTTCAGATTTTGAACCGGCACAACCAAACCGACAGTGATGGGGTGACATTAGTGTCGGTTCTTCTGACCCGACAGTGATGTGGTTTTTAGGAAAACCTAAAAACAGGCTAAAAAGGCAGCAGAAAATTTAAATCTGAGGAGGCCCCCAACACTCAGCCACCCGCTCGCTCACAATTCGTGGCATTTTTTGCGCACAAATCACATGCTTCGTGGCCAGTGGGATTCGAGCCTGAGACCTCCCCTCGCACAAACCCTCCTCTACCGCTGCACCCCTTTGTCACTTGTGTCAATATTCCATTTCAGTTCTCCACATATTATTACAAACCGAGTGTAAATTGATTGTTTGAGGCCCTAAACAAATTCAAATTAAAAACTTGTCAACTACAAAGTTTTATAATTTTTCGAGACCTACAACTTTCGTTTTGATAGTTTCTCCATCCGAGGTCGTTTGCAAAATTTGAGATTTAAATTTAAGAAATTCAAACGTAGTTTTTCTTGACAAGATGATTTCAAATCAAAAGTTGTCAACTACATAGTTTTATAACTTTTTGAGATCTACAACTCTTATTTTGGTTGTTTTTTCCATCTGAGGTCATTTAAAAATTTGAATCTCAAATTTTAGAAAATTCAAACGTAGTTTTCATCACAGGATAATTTCAAATCAAACAGTTGCCAATTATAAAGTTTCATAACTTTTCAATATCTACAACTATTATTTTGTTCATTTGTTCATCCGACAAAGCGATAGTATCGTTGTTCACAAATTTTACGTATCTTCCATAGGGTTCCATAAACTGTAAGAGAGATATGTAAATTTTATGAACAATGTTATTTTCACTTTCTCATATGAAAAAATAACCAAAATAAGAATTATACATCTTAATGAGTTCTACAACTTTTATGTTCATGACTTCTTCAGCGTTTGATGTTTTAAAATATAATTTGAAGTTGTCATTTTTAAAATTAAAAATTTGAAATGTTCACTAGAAAAGATGACCAAAATAATAGTAGTAAGAACATAACGACTTCATAGACCATGATTTTAGAAAATTTTAGGGAAAAAATCATCACATTTGGAGTTAGTACGAGGGACAGAGACTAGTTACAAGTTTTAGCCACAAATTAAAAAGAGAAATTAGAGTTATTCACCAATTTGAAATTAACTTTTTAAACAATATTTTGAAATAGTAAGTGATTTCAAATTAAAAAGTTCTCAACTACAAAGTTGCATAAACTTTCGAGATCTATAACTTTTTTGTTGGGCGTTTTTCCATCCGAGGTCGTTTGAAAAATTATAATTTTAAATTTTAAATTTCTCGTAATCAGAAAGCTAGGAACCGGCAGTGATGACCCATGATCAGTGTTGGTTTGTGGCTAAAACCGAGAGTGATATGAACTAACACTGAAGACCCGAATATCACTGTTGATTCAGATATATTTTGATCTAGTTCTAGATGTTAGATCTTGAGGCGTGTCTAAGGTTTTAGGGCTGATTGGTGGATTTGGAACGAAGACTATACTCTAACTTTGGTGTTGGATATGATTTTGTTCGTCTAGTGCGTCAGTTCCACCAACGGAAACCTTTATCAAGAAGATGGTGCAAGAACTTTGAATAGAATATTTGTTTCTTTTTTATTTCAAATTCTTTCATATGTGCATTTCGGAGATATGTTGAGCCAAGTTTTAATATTAATAACCTCTTGCTTTGGACAAAAAAAAATCAAGAGGTCCCTCACACTTAGCTCGAATGCAATTGCTCCATATTATTAGTCAAGTTCGCCTCCCATATTATTTTGAATTTTTTGCCGGAGTACGCACTGGCCCCATTCACTTGCAACTTGCGGAGTGCATGTGTTTCTGGTAGCAGGCAGTGGGTGCGTGGTGACTTAAATGGCGACCTAATTTTGGATCGCTGAGTGCGGAGCATACGTTCATCACCCAATCTTGTCTTTGTTGTATATGCATCGGTGGTGAAAATATGAAGTTGCTAGTGCTGGTTGACAACCCCCGCACAATATTGCCGAGAAAACGATAGAAACGTAGGTTTTCGAAAAATAGGAACGAAACAGTCACATTCGTGATCGGTAATCGTGGGTCATGGGCGTCCGTCCCGTAGCCATACGTCTACGTCTAGACGCGTGTATTTCAGTCAGTGGATTGGCATCCCTCGTCCTTTTTTAAAATACAAAAATACGCTAGTCTCTCTCATCTCTCTTATCCGCTCGTTCCTCTTATCTGCTCACCACTCATATCCGCTCGCCTCCGACAAGCAGCGGTCGTCGGCCATGTGTGGCTCCCGGTGGCCTCCCCATCTGCGCTCACGTCCAGCCCCCCTCGACGCATGGCCATTGAGCTGCCGGCCAGCCGCGGCACGCAGCCGCCTCCCCATCCAGGGGCAGATCTAGAAACACCATCCAATGGGAGGCTAATTAGTTAAGGGATGCTTTGGCTGGCTATAGGAGAGGCTATTTTAGGCTGAAAGTCAAGGATTTGCATGGCTGTGGAAGACCTACATGTAGGAAATTTAGGCTGCGCCCCAGCCTACAGACCCTTAGCCCGGGGCCTGGATCCGCCACTCCCATCCGTACTCGCGCCCTTGCCCACCCCTGGTTGTCTGGCAGGCGGCGCCGCCCTCACCCACGCTGGCGCGCTCACCTTCCTCCACCCCGCCCAGGTGGCTCCCCTCTGCCAACACTGGCGTCCTCCCCCACATGTTGCTCACATCGTCCTCAGATCCGGCGGCCATGGCGTTCCCTGTTCGAGTCTCTCTATCTCCCCACCTTATGTTGTAATTGTATGTTTCAGTTGTTTCAGTCGTTTTAGGGGTATGTTGCAGTTGAATCATATGAATGTTGCAAAACCAGATCGAAAGATATTGCACATGTTCATATGTTGCAAGTGGTTCAGAGGCATGTTGCAAGCGTTTGTTCAAAATGTTTCATTTTGTTTCCAGACGTGTTGTTAAAAGCGTTTTGTTAATTTGTATGTTGCATGTGATGTTTTTTTTGCAAGTGTTTCATACGCATATTTTCGAGTGTTTGTAGCTATTTCATACGTATGTCGCAATCGTTTAATCTGGATGTTTCAGAAGTAGATCTGGTGTTGAAGCTAGTGTTTCATATGCATGTTTCATATGTTTTATCTGCCTTCAGACATATGTTGCAAGTGTTGCGTCCAGATGTTTTAAAAGTAGATCGGGGCTTTCATCTCTGTCTTCGCGTTTTCTATTGTCTCACCCTTCGCCTCGGTGTTTCTTCCTCCTCCTCCTAGCACCAGCTGGGCATCTACCTCCCCTCCCCCTTTTTTCTAGATGTTGGCTTAGCCACCTGCCGTAGTAGCGCTACTGCTGCCGCTGGCCACGTGCATGCAAGCGTGAGCAGCGCGCCGAGGGGAGTGCGAGCAGGGACTCCGCGGGTGCGGTCGGGGCGTAGGTG
>DXKC01000333.1:0-19809 GCA_031170775.1 Cymbopogon citratus
CCACCAATGAGACAGTCTTTATCAAGTAGCGCCTTAGTTCCAGTTTCCCAATCTTCGTACCTTGAAGGCAAGCTCTTGCTGAAAAGCACCAATTTTCCGATGATGGCATTTGAGCCTGGAGAGGCAACTGGAGGGGTGCTCTCAGACACAAGAACCTCTTCCTCTTCCTTACTGTCCTCTTCCGTACTCTTTCGTGTATAAGCCTTGATATTTAACGCACAAACAATGCATATTCCAATAAGTATGAGGGCTGCAGCAACAATGGCGATTATGACAGGCACACCCAATCGTTTGCGGTGCTTCATCCCAGCCCCACAGTTATTGGGCAATGGAGAGCCACATAGTAACTGGTTACCCATGTATGCAGTGTAATCAAATTTCTGCAAGACTGGCTCAGAAGGGATCATGCCAGATAGGTTATTGAAGGACACGTTGAAATGTGTCAGGTTAGAGAGGCTCCCAAGCTCTGGAGGGATTGGCCCAGTCAGTTGATTCTCGGAGAGGTCTAGAAGGTCAAGGTTTGTGAGCTGCCCAAGTGTGACGGGAATGCCCCCATCAAGCTGGTTCCTGTGGAGATCAAGCATCTTGAGGTAGGTTAAGTTGTTGAGTGTGCCTGGGATAGCTCCTTGCAGTTTATTGCCGGACAGGTTCCTGTGTTGATGATGTAATTTCGCTACTAGTCAGTACACAGAAACATTGTTTGCTACCAGAAGCGAACTGCAGAGTATGCGAGTACTGAACAGACACTTACAGTTCAAGCAAGAATCGGCACTGGCTGAGGGATCCTGGAATCTCTCCTGTGAGAGCAAGGCCTGCGAAGTCTAGTGTGACAAGCATCTCGATCCCTCCAAGCTCAGCTGGAATCGAACCGGAAATGCCAGGATTGCCCGCGAGCCGGAGAACGGAGAGCGACCGCAGTGTCCCAATCACAGGCGGTACAGCTCCAGCAAGAGCATTCGCCCCCAAATCCAGAACCCTCAGGCCGCGGCAATTCACCACGCTCTCCGGCACCGGCCCCGTGAGCCGGTTGCCGGACGCGTCCAAGTACGAGAATTTGGTGCCGCAGGTTGGAATGCTGGGGATTTCGCCGTCAAAGGCGTTGGAGGAGACATTGAAGTAGGTGATGTTTACCGAGCCGAGGAGTGAGAAGGGCGCGGCTCCGGAGAAGTTGTTGCTGCCGACGTCGAAGAGGTCAATGCTGCCGCAGGAGGTGAGCTTGCCGGCTATGTCCCCGGAGAGCGCGTTGCTCCGGACGGAGATGTAGTTCATCTCCGGCGGCGCGCAGACCCGGTCGGGGAACTCGCCGGAGAGGTGGTTGTAGGAGAAATCGAAGCCGGCGAGGCGGGAGCAGTTGGCAATGCCGAGCGGGACGGGGCCCGTGAGGTCGTTGTGCGCGAGCGAGACGTAGCGGAGGCGGAGGCAGGTGTCGAAGAGCGCGGCGGGGATCCCGCCGGAGAAGCGGTTGTAGGAGAGGTCGAGCAGGCGGAGCCACGGGAAGGCGCCGAGGAACGGCGGGATCTCGCCGTCGAGCGCGTTCCGGCTGAGGTTGAGCTTGCGGAGCACGGGCGCGAGCGCGCGGAAGCTCGACGGGACGCCGCCCGTGAGTGCGTTGCCAAAGAGCGAGACGGACTCGAGCGCCGGGAGCCGCGCGAGCGACGGCGTGAGCGTGCCGGCCAGCCCGGCGCCGTGGATGCGCAGCCGCGTCACGGCGCCCGTGGACGCGTCGCAGGTGACCCCAACGAAGTGGCAGGGGTCCCCCGTGGGCGTCCACGTCGCCAGCACGCCGTCCGGGTCCCCCGTCACCGCCGCCTTGAAGTCCAGCAGCGCCCGCCGCTCCGCGCCCGTCGCCGCGCTGGCGCGCTGGCACTGGCAATGCAGCAGCAGAAGAAGAAGCGGGGCCAGAAGAACCGCCGCCGCAGCGGCAGGTGTGGTGGCCTGGGAGCGGCGCGTCATGGCGACAGGGGCACGCCGCGCTGTGCCAGTGCCAGCGCACGCAGCCGCAGCGGCATTCGCACGACCAGCTCGGCCGCGGTGGCCGCTGCCGCTACTAGTAGGCGGAGCGGAGGCCGGAGGAGTAGAGTAGTTTAAGCAGCCGTTAACTGGCAGCCACGGCGCCGAGTAAAGCGAGTAGCGAGTAGGTGGCGGCGGTGGGTGGTGTGCGTTATGGTCGGCGTCCGGTAGCAGCACCACACCACGGCACGACGCCAAACGTCCAAGCGAGCCGGCTAGCCGCTAGTGTAGGCACGGCCTAGTTTTCGTGTCGCGCGCGGGGCGCGTGGGACGTTTTGCCTTGACGTTGTCGCACCAACCGGATCGAGCGTTGGTCAGGTTCAGGTCGGGTCGGGTCGGGTCGGGAGGAATTCTGCCGAGGGATCGGGGCGGGTGGCCGTAGCGCGGGCGGGCGTCTACACGTGAAACGCTTGGCCTTTTGGGGGTCAGGTCAGCGGGGGCAGTAGACGGAATGATGGTGAGGGAAAGGGGAGTGCGTGGCTTTCCGGGTTGGGGATCTGCCGGCTCGGCGGCACAGTTTTGGTGGGGCGCTGGTGGGCGCCGCCGGGGACGAGGAGTTTTGCCAGTTTGCCTCCCGCGGCCGCCGTCCGCCGCCTGGGTCATGGCAGTGGCAGTGGTAGCCGGGATCCGGCACGGCGCATTGCCCGTTGCGTGCGCCTACGGGCCACGGAATGGACTCCATTCAAGGCCGCCCTGCTCGTACAAACTACGGAGGCGCGTGTCGCCCCCATGAATACGACTACGTCACTCACGCCACGTACGTGCAGTGTCCCTATCGTCCTGGTCAGTGGTCACCATACCTGTACTGATGCACGCCGGTTGCAGTGGTGGGTAAGCAACGGGAGTATGGCGCAGGCACGGCCGGAGGACTGACTGTGGTTGATGAGAAGCGAACTGTTGTGCTGCAATCTGCAGGAAACGGGGTTGAGTTCAAGGCCGGAGCGGGATGGGGTGCGGTGCGGTGCGGTACGACGGGCCACCAAATTGTTCCTTTTGGTCAGGTTAAATACACTAGGCAATTTGGAGCATTGTAGCACGCTTGTTGTGCTCCTTTTTAGCCAAAATGCGTCTTGGAGTTGATGTGCCTTTTGGTCGGCAATCATTCGTTAAGAGTTCATGATCATAGTAATAGACGTGCTTGCGGGTGCCAAATGATGTCTCGACATTGTCATATCTTTATGAATGGTGACCGAGGTTCGGCGATCATAGATAAAATAAGATCAAATGCAAATCTCTCTCTCTTTCAAAGTTTGACGCCTTGATAGTTCCCTCGCGGAGGTCCTTAATAGCAAGTGCTGAAAATGGAAAGAGTCGTATATATACAAACTCCGACCTATTGCTAGATTACCAAAAAGAAATTATCTTGGCCAAGGTTTCCCCCCTTTCTTTTTTTATGTTCTATTTCCATACTTATTTGTTTCCTAACTAGGTTAATAAAAAATTAATGTATTTATTGTCATTTATTCAATATTTTTTCCACCTTTTTGAATTGTTCTCTTTGTTTGGTTTTAGCTTTTCCCATCAGTAATTGGATTCTATGGTCTAAAGTTAGCTACTAAACTTTGGACCACTTTAGCTCTGTGGCTTCAAACGGGAGGCTTGTTAAATTTGGACCAACTCCTAAAACTTTAGAACACATAAAAGTGAGCTTTAGAACAAACAAGTGAGCAAAACTGGTCTAAAGTTTTATTCCTCTAGTCGACTAAACTTTAAATACGATAATCAGATAGACCCTTAGTTCATCCAATTGTTCTAAATATATCTTTTTTGTGTTTGTATTCAGTGTTAGAAACTTTTGATGATGTAGTAGCTTTCTGTTAATAATAAAATTTTAATGCTAGTGGAATAAATTTGATTTGCTCATAATGGAACACACTATGATAGAAGTGGAACATTATTTACTTACATGGGTATTCATTTTTTTCTTAACTTTTTATTTTATTTTATAGCCTCACATGCATAGGGAAACAAAATGCGATGCATGCATGGGCAACATACAAAAAATATCAGTTTATTTTATAGCCTCACATGCATAGGGAAACAAAATACGATGCATGCATGGGCAACATACAAAAAATATCAGAACAAAAATATAGATTCAGACGACTTTGACATGCTTATTATATAATATCGTGAATACAATGGTAGAGACTGATGGAAGGCTGAGGTGGCCATGTGAGCTACCACTGATAAACCAGAGGATGGTGAACTTTTCAAATAAAAAACAAATAAAAAGAGAGGATGGCTTCACTTGGGCCTTCGACGTTTTATGGGCTGGCCCAGCTACTACCTAAGTCTAACTGTCTAAAGTGGGCCGGCGGAGGCCCCTTAACCGCACCTAGTAGATGAAAAAAAATGACACTTCGTGGTACAAATGAATACAGACAACCACATGTACGTAACCATTTCACCGTATTGATTGCAGGTTGGTAGTTTCTTTCGAGTCTTCGAGATTATATTTGAGTTTAAAAACAAGTCTTTTGAGATTATATTTGAGTTTAAAAACAAGATGATTAGAGACTTTTGGGCCTCATTTCTCTTGTCCCCTCTATATTTTTTTTCTTTGTCACAGAGTGCGAGACTTTATTTTTAATCAAGCTTTCATTATTTATTAAAAAAAAACTTATGGAGCTTTTATATTTTTTTACTAAATTGCCTAATATTCATCTTGCAAGATGCCAGTTTCACATGTCACAATCGATCGATCTCCGGTGATGCCAGTTTGCGCGCTTCCTTCCTCGACACACTACTACACCCGGACCCGGTCCTCTGCCAAGATTCGCACCGGCCCAGCCCGATCCGTCCCGCGCAAATCCCCACGCTTTATACCCGGGGGCCCCCGTTCGCGCCACGAACTCCACAGCCCGCGCACTCCACGCAGGAGAGAGACAGGACTCGCCGCGCGCCGTGCCCGTGCCCGTGCGTGAGCGTGGCGGCGTCCACCAAGCGCTTCCACTTCCAGTCCCCCCACCCGCCTTCCCTCCCTTCCCGTCCCGTCCGCTTCCCGCTCGGCCGCCGTTCCCTGCTCCTCCCCTTCCGCCGCGCGCGCGCGATGGCGCCGGACCCGTGCGCCGACCTCGCGGTGACGCCCAAGACGGCGGCCAAGGACGAGGCGTCCTGCTCCATGACCACGCCGCCCAAGATCACCCCCGACGAGGTGCGCGCCGTGGCGCATAAGTTCGCGGACCAGCCTATCCAGGAGACGGAGCCCGGCGTCTGGGCCGTCCTCACCGCCATCTCCAAGAAGGCCCGCCTCCGGCCCCAGGTTCCTTTCCCCCCACTACCCTCCTCCCGTAAACCCTAACCCTAAAGCCCTGGCATTGCCTGTGTTCTTTTCCTTTGTATTTGCCTGCATTCCCCTGTTTGGTGTATTTTTCGGCTGAAGTATGCGTGGATTCAAGCAAGCATCCTGTTTGTATCTGTTGGATTATTTGGTTTATTATCGTGATGGGCTTAAGTTATTAATGTCAATGCCAGTTTATTTATTAATTAAATTTGTTTTGGCTTCACCGGTAACTGATTCTGAATGTAGCAAGCTTCATTACAATCGGGAAAAGTGCAGACTTCCTGTTGTTATCATTAATATGTTTCAATTCATAGCCTAAGAAATTCATGGTCTACTATTGATGTTGTTGGCTTGGGCTTGCTAACACTGCAATTAATATTTCCTTCGCCCATCTGATTGGAGTTGTATGAATCAACTGAAGGGAATGCACATTCTTTTGAGTGCTGACGAGCACTGCCTAGGACGCACTGTTGAGGAGCGGTTTCAGATTTTGGCTCATCAGATCAGTGGGAAGCATTGCAAGATATACAAGGACACCGTCATAGGGGAGTTCAACCGCCACGAGCCTGTGCCTGTTTTCCTCAAGGACACAAGGTTTGGTTTTTCTTCTTCTGGATCTTTCGATATCTGTCAGTTTCATTTTCATTTCCTTCATTCGTTGAAACTTATCTCTGGTGCAGCTCAAATGGCACATTCGTTAACTGGACAAGGGTCAGGAAAAATTCATCCCCGGTCAAGCTTAATCATGGCGACATTATATCATTTTCATCACCTCCTCATGACGGTAAGATCCTGTGAATAATTCTGATTCGTTCATACTGGGTTCACTAGGGTAGTTATTCATTTGCTAGCACTGTGTGCTACTATTGTTCTCTGTTCAATTCATCATAATGTTTCTGTGGCATGTTAGTACTGTTGTCTTGTGATTGATTTTGCAAATCTTCTACTCAAGTTGTATGTTTCTTTTGCAGACAAGTCCTTTGTATTTGTCTACCGGGAAGTTAATGCAGCACTCAGTTCTGTAGAGAATGGGGCTCCCATTCTTAAGAGGAAGTCAGGTGAGTAGTTTTCTATCTTATTGTTTGGTGATCAGGACTACTCCCTCTGTCCAAAAAGAATTCAATGGTAGATTTGGGACAGGTCAAACTTTAGTCAAACTTTCTAAAGTTTGACCAAGTCTGCAGAAAATAATATAAATATTTGTATTTCCAAAATAGGTTTATAAAGAAAATATATTTTATTATTAATCTAATGATACTTATTGAGCATATTAAATATTAGTAGTTTTTGGTATAAATTTGGTCCAACTTGAATTTGTTTGACTACTTGGGAAGTGAAAATTGAATTTGTTTGACAAAGGCAGTATGTTACAAGTTTTGATAGTTATCGTGGTTTGATGGTCATTCTATGTTACAAGTTTTGATATATGCACTTCTATTTTGTTTGTTCCTGAAGAGGAGGGTGTTTCTGGAAGCAAGAGGCTAAAAGGTCTCGGTATTGGTTCTCCTGATGGTCCTGTTTCACTAGACGATGTCCGAAGACTAGAAAAATCTAATACTGTAAGTTGGCTCCTTCGATATGACAGTAATTTTGCGTCTTCTTAATTTGCTAACTTAGTAGCTTAAACTGATTCAGGAGCTCAGGGAACAACTTGAGGCACATGTTCTGACAATTGAGACTTTGAGGGCTGAAATAAAAACGGCCCAAGTGCAGCATGGAAAGGTTATATATTAATTCCATGTCCCTTCCCCGTTTTTTGCATGACATGTTTCTATTTTTCGCTTTTGTCTTGGTGTTGTATATCTCCTAGCATATAATAGTTTTGCCTGTTGTATTTCATGGCAATATCACTTCTAAATTCTAATATTAGTCTACTTGATGATGATGTTCCAACATTGTTTGTCACTATGCAGAATTCAATATACCTTGATAAATTAATCGTATATTCAATCAAGTTAGTACCTATTTATCTGTGAGAGAAATAACCATGTCCTTTTATGTTAGTTCCTCTTTTGTTGTCATTGATTAGGTTTATATGCTTACTTGAAGCTTGTACTTGTTAGTCATCATGTCTCATTTTCTTTTTGTTTAATACTACAATTGAAATTTTTGCAAATCTGATGCTGCAGGAACTTGAGGAGTTGAGAGAAACTATGTCGATTTCTTATCTTGATCAAACTAAATCTCTTCGGTCAGCGCTTGAGGAGAAACAGAAGCAAATAGATTCACTCAGTACATCAAATACAGAGTTACAGAACTCTATAAAAGATCTGGATGAAAGGCTAAGTGCATCTAAACAATCACGCGCTGATGCTGATGAGATAATTTCAAGGTATTCTGCATTGCCGTGAGATTAACTTATTACCATTTGACAACAAAACAAAGAATGCCCATCTCTTTCCATGCATCATTTACTATTACATGAGGATCTCATATCTTTGAATTTCGAAACGTTTCCAGCCAGAAAGCAATCATATGTGAGCTTGAGGGACAGCTAAGTGAGGAGCGAAACTTAAGAAGAGAAGAGCGTGATAAGGCTGCACATGACTTGAAATCTGCATTGCATAAAGTGCAAGCCGAGGCTCAAGAAGAAATTAAGAAACAGGCAGAGTCTTACCTTAGACAACAAAGGGAACAAAAAGAAGTTATTAGCAAGCTCCAGGTTATACATAACTCACAGTTAGCCTGATCATGAACTCGTGTTTTTTGCATCATATATTTAATAACCTTCCACTCCTGTTTTTATAGGAATCAGAAAAAGAAACCCGTTTGCTTGTGGAAACTTTGAGGTCCAAGCTGGTATGCTATTTCACAATGACTTTCAAATCTACCATTCCTTTACTGCACTACAATTATTTGTTCTTTGTTCTTCTCATGCAGGAAGATGCTCGAGATAATCTTGTAACATCCGAGAAAAAAGTAAGAGAGCTGGAAGCTCAGCTTCAGGATGAGCAGCTAGTATCAGCCAACAATCGAAAGGTACCAAGCAGTGTGCATGGTAGACTTAAGTAATTACATCTAATTACTATTTGTTCATTGTATTTTAGTTGCTGATAATATCTTACCCCCTTCTGCACCCTTGCGATCGCAGAAATCAGAAAATCTGGAAACTGAATTGAGAAAACTGAAGAAGGAACTTGAGAGTGAGAAGGTAAAGATGTTCCAGTGAAATGAGCATGCCTAGAAGGTTGTTTCTCCATTATTTACAAGCTGACAAGGCATATCCTTTTGTTAGCAGGCTGCTCAAGAAGAAGCATGGGCAAAGGTCTCGGCTCTTGAGCTTGAAATAGCTGCAACGATTAGAGATCTGTCAATTGAGAAACAGAGGTATCAAGGAGCTAGAGAACGGATTATTCTACGGTAAGGGTCATGTTTCAGTCTTGTATTTAAAATCCCAAGTGTGTGCACTACTAGTTATGTATAATCCGTTTTCTATTTCCCCCCTTGTGGTGCTTATCGCAGGGAGACTCAGCTGCGTGCTTTCTATTCAACTACAGAAGAAATCTCTTCTCTGTTTGCAAAACAGCAGGAACAGCTGAAAGCTATGCAGAGAACTTTGGAGGATGAAGAGAACTATGAGAGCACCTTAATGAGTGTGGATCTCAATAAAGTTCCTCTAGCCGATGTAGTCACTGATAATGCTTGTATGAAGCCAGTAAACTGCTCAAAAAGTATAGTGGGAGCTTCATCAGAAAATACTCAAGTTAGTGAACATAGTTCCAGTGATGAAGATGCCAACATGACTGAGCAGCATGACGATGATGGTACTGCCGATGGTGGCAGCACTCAAGGTCTAGAATGCACAAGTCCAGAAAGGTCAGAGGAGAGAAAATCGGGTTTTCGTGGTAATCCCATTTCTACAGCTCCTGAGAAGGAGGTAACAGAGACTGAACAAGTTCCTGAGACAGAAAGCCAAGCTGGTAATGTTGGCTGTGATGACCAAAGATGTGACAATATGGGAGGAGAGACTATGCCGCTAGAGGACGAAGTGCTGCTTCCAGAGAACGAGGAACCTACTGCATTGCTCAAAGATGCAGGGCAGACACAAGCAAATGTGGTTCCTATTCCAATCCCCGATGATGGCACTAGTCACCGCTCCGAAGGAAAGCATGAGGGTGCTTGCTCTGAGAGCAAACGGGAGGACACACATGTTGGAGCTATTGAAACGGCTGATCTGTTGGCCTCAGAAGTTGCTGGGAGCTGGGCAGTGGAAACAGCTCCATCTGGCAATGGGGAGAATGAATCTCCAAGGAGCTTGGGAGATGCTGTCGATGCTACAGAGCAAGATGAAGATGGAGGTAGCGTGGCAGCTGATGCTTTGTTACCTTTGGTGAACTCAGAGGGCCAGGCCGCTGGGAGCCAGAATAATGTTGAGCATGCCAATGCCAGTTCCAAAAGAACTGATGATCATCGTGTTCTTAGTGCCATGATTGGAATTGTTGATCCTGAATTCAGGAAGCAAATGTCCAGAAGTGGAGTTGGAACTGACGAACCGATGTCTGACGCTGAGACGGATGAAGGCATCGAGGAAGGTGATTCAGATTCAGGTTCAGATGGCAGCGACAGCGAGGAGGCTATGGTTGAAGATTCTGTTGGATAGCTTAAACGGATTTGATTGTTCATTGTACATATCTCAATTCGTTTGTGTACCTTTCGTTGTATGAGCTTGTATTATGCGTAGCATAAGCCCCTCATGTGCATTTGTCTTTTTGTATTCGTTAAGTGTCTTCAGCAGCTCGTGCTGTTGTATGAAATCGAGGCCTTTTGATCTTCAACACAAATAAAAATATGTAGTACTCATTCTGCTCAAAATTATAAAACGTTTTGACTTTTTATATAAATTGTTTTTACTATACATCTAGACTAGCGTATACTAGCATCTAGAAAAAAGGTAAAACGTCTTGTAAACAGAGGGAGTGGCTCTCTTCCCTTCATTTTTTTTATTTTAAAAAATCGGAATAGGAGATCCTGATCCCTTCCAATTGAGGTGTCAAAGGCCAAATCACGTCACTACGTCAGCATACATATACCCCGCAAAAGACATTTGGGTGTGGGTAAGCATTCGTATCGATCCTAAGGTATCAAAGTGCAAAAGCATCAATAAACACTACTAATATAAAAAGAATAATATTAATCGGCTACAACGATCAGTTTGGTAACTCAAGCAACTATATCATCCAAAGAATAAATAAACAGGTACTATTCCAAAAAAAAAAATCAAATAAACAGGTACAAGCATCAGGTTCATGACCTGGAAAAATGCACGGCGCTTATTAACGACACTTAAAACCAATGAGTTAGGAAATGAAATAGTTTCAGTTCATCTAAGCCGACCTTTTCTTTTCTTCTTTTTTTTTTCCTGATCACCCAGCGGTGGATAATGGCTCTGACTAAGATCATTCCTGGAATTCATGCTTCTTCACAGCGCCATTCTGCTGCGCCTGCTGCAGCTGGTAGAACGGTATCGGCGTCGCTTGCTGCTGCTGCTGCTGCTGCTGCAGTTGAATCATCTGCTCTTGAACGCTGATCTGGATCTGCTGCTGGGTCAGATTGTTGGACGAGCAAGAATCCCCAAGCTCTGCGGTCGCGATTTTCAGGCGTTGGACCTCGGTTGTCAGTGCCTCATTCAATGCTGTTCAACAAAGACAATAAAATACGAGATTAACCTCAAAAAAAATTAGACAATTCACTTAAACTCTATAGCTGACATCTGTTCTCTCAAAGCACATGTTGATACGCTACCCGGCTGCAATTTTTTGGAGTGCAGTGCATATGCTCCTACTCCTACATGAACACTAACATCGGCAGAGGAACCACATACTTTATGTGAAGAAAGTTCGTGAGATTAAACAAAGAACGAGCAAATCCTGGTTCGCAGATGATGGTTAGCACATCTTCCTAGACTCCAGTAGCAGTACTAGTACATGCTAACGACTACCGGTATTGCGCGAGGGATCTCGCATAGAAAAGCAGCCAACCACCAACCAACAACCCGGCTGTCTCCAAATGCCAACACGAGCAGAACTCTCCCACGATAAGCCGTGGGCACACGCCGGACAAGCCACCATGTCAACGTCAACTTCAATGAGTTGCTTCTGCTAACTTATCCAAGACTAGGATCTAGCATACTACTCCTAGTGCCTAGCACACCGTCCGGAGGAAGAAGCACGAACACAACGAGGAAGAGGCAAAGTGTGCAGTGCAGATGAGGAGACGTACCGTCACGCAGCTGCGCCTGCTGCTCCATGGCCTGCAGCCGGAACTTGAGCTCGTTGTTCTGCGTCGCGATCCCCGCGGAGTCCCTCTGAGAAGGCAAAAGAAAATGGTGATTTGAGTCAATCGGTCAATACAATCGGCACGAACTCTCTGGAGATTTCGCTGCAATTCAGAGCTCATTGGAAACAAGCGAGGGCAGCATAGGGAAGAGACTACCTGGAGAAGTGTGAGCTGGGCGGAGAGAGTTGTGGCCTCCGTCTGCAGGATCTGCACCTTCTGCTCCAGCTCCGCAATGTATCGCATCTTCCGCTCCTTGGACCGCGCCGCCGACTGCCTGTTGGCAAGCACCCTAGCAATTGCAAGCGACGAACCACAGCTCTCGATCAGTCCAAAGCTAAACATATTATTTTGCAACCTCGATGGATCCAAAGAAGTAATAAGAACAATGTAAAGCTCAAAGATTTAAGATGAGTGGCATTGAGTGGTGGTAGTAGTTTTACCTCTTGACGCGCTTGGGGTCGGCGAGCGCCATCTCGGCCAGCTTGTCGTCGGACATGATCTTCTTCATCTCGACGGGGGTGAACTCGCCGCTGCCGAACTCGAGGCTGAACCTGTTGGGCCCCGGAATGACGCCGTTGGAGGCGGCCGTCGCGCCGTTGGAGAAGTTGAGCTTGCCGACGAAGCTATCCATGGACAGGCTCCTGGCGTGGCGCGCCATGGGCACGCCGGCGGCGGCGGCGGCAGCCCAGAGGCGGATCCCGGAGCGGCTGTCGGCGGCGCCCTCCTCCGACTCGTTCTCGCTGCTGTCGGCGCCGTTGGTCTTCATGCTGCTCCCGCGGCTGTCCCCGTCGTCGTGGCGGTCGTCGGAGGAGTTGAGCCCCTCCAGGTTGAGGTACGCGCTGAACAGGTCGTCGTCGCCGCCTCCGCCGCCGTGGAGGTGGCCGCCGCCCCAGCCGGCCTCCATCTTGGGCGGAGGCAGCTGGTGGTGCCCCACGCCGCCTGACGACGCCGGCTGGAAGTAGCCGAACGGGACGTCGCTGCGGGAGCGCCGGTGCGCCTTGCTGCGCGGGCCCTGCTGCTGCGCCGCGGGGTCGACGACGGCCTCCATGCACACGTCCCCGCGATGCTGGGCCGCGAACGCCTGCGGCGGTGGCGTCGGCGTCAGCGGCAGCCCCGGCGGCCTGGTCAGCTTGTTGGCGCTGGCGCTGCTGCCCTGCTCGGGCAGGAACTGCGCCATCGGCAGCGACGACATCCCCAGCGCCTGCTGCATCATCGCGGCCGCTGCCGCGTGCGCGTGAGCGTCGCCGACGCCGTTCATGCTGCGTGCTCTACTGCTCTTGCTCCGGCTGCGGACACCGAGCGCGGCCGGGAGAGCGCGCGACGCACGCAGACGGCAGAAGCAGCGCGGCGGCGGCGGTGGCACGGAATGGAATGCGGGGCCGCGCCTCTGGGTCGCGCGAGCGCTTTTAAGGGTATTTACTCGCCGTTTGGTGACGGGCGGGCGGTCTCTCGGCGAGGCGGTGGGGTTGCCGATTTTGGCGATTTGCCGTGCCGCTCCAGGCCAAGCTAGTACTAGCACTATTTCTTCGTCGCGCGCGCGCGTCTCGACGTGCCGTGCCCCGCCCCGCCTGGTTTGGCGTGGCCTCGTGCGTCCTTGGTGCGCTCGCCTGGGCCTCGCTACGCGCCACTCCACGGACCTGTGCGCGGTGCGTGCCGCGTTCGATCGGCAGCCTAGCACAAGGTCTTGGAACGTCGTGCGGCGTAGTGTGTGCATCGACCTCGTGCATGCTGTCGTCCTGTTGCAGTGCTGTCAGGACTCAGTCAGGACGTGGTGTGGTGCATGCACATTCATGACGGTTTCAACATTCTGTACGTACGGCTTGTACAGTGTACGAAACAGCACCTTCTGCTGGACCGGACGGTGGCTAGCTACTTCAGGCTGCAGCTGTAGCAGCCACCGCCGCCACTGTGCCGCTTCGTGGAATCATGGTTCATGGGACGATGTGGTGCAGGAATGGCTCTCGATATCTTACTGTTTCTGCAATGTGAGCACGAGAGACATTGGATACGTGCCAGCTAAGGCTATAGATAAAGGTTGTGGAGGGTATTTCGGTCATTGTTCCATCAATTAGGTGCTTTTATTCGACTAATGAGATAGTTGTTATCTAGGTATTCAGCTGAACTAGTTTTGGGTCGTGGGCCTGCTAGCTACGCTAGGAGTAGAGCGTTAGATGTCATCTCTCGCCTCGTGTCTGCCATTTCAGTTATCAACGCGTGAATCGCAAGAACAACTAAGTTCACTAGGAGCTAAAATTGACGGCTTTCTCTGCAAGCGGACCGTTGGATCCAGCATGTCATGTACTTTTGGCTATTTTCTTCAACTAGATAGTATCTTCTTGTTCAATATGGTTAGATTTTATTTTTAACCTCAACATGGTTAGACTTGCTAATGTGTGGGCGATGAGCTTTTGCTCACTTCATTTGGGAAAAATCATTGAAAATAATAACTCCCCTGTGGCACATTATTATTCTGGTATAATTTAACAAATACAAAATATGTGAAACTGTTAGCTATGCTCTACTGCTAGCCACCGGTAGAGCGTTATATGTTGTTTGTTCCTCATGATGATTGCCAGTCTGGTTCAACACGTGAATCGCAAGGACGACCAAGTTCACTAATAGCTGGAATCGGTGGTTTTCTCTGCTAACATACCGTTGGACTCAGCGTGGCAGGCACAATTGTTTTGCCCATCCAGATAGTCTCGTATCGCTTGGTATGGTTAGACATGCCGGTTTGGAAGAGTAGTTTTTTACTCACTTGAGATGGAAAGAAAAATCATTAAAAAATATTTACTCTTACGTGGCATTTGCTATTACGGTATATTTTAACTGGACCGATCAAACGACAAAAATATGTGAGACTGTTAGCTATGATAGTAGTAGTGCATTACATGTTATCTTTCACCTTGCGATTGCCAGTTATTTGGTTCAACACGCGAATTGCAAAGATGACCAAGTTCACTAGTTATTTGGAATTCGATTGCCAGTTATTTGGTTCAACACGCTACATATTATCTGTCACCTCGTTCTCAATATGTGCATTACATGTTATCTGTCACCTCGCGACTGTTAATTTGGTTCAATGCTTTTCTCTGTTTTTTTTACAACATTTGTTGGTTTGTTAGGCCGGGCATTAAAGGACACGTTTAGTTGTTTTGCCCATACAACCAGTCTCATGTCGCTCGGCAAGACTAGACTTAGCAACCTTTCAAGAGGGAGTCAGCAAAGCTGACAAATGGCAACCGGCGTGCAAGGCTATCTGATTATGACGATCGTCTACTGTGAGGGTCAGAACTTACCTTTCTCGATTGGTAGCCAGCAGTTACCAATGAATCTGAAGTTTTATAAACTCATATTTTCGTTTAATCTAAAGAAAAACTGATTACACGAAAAGGTTATGTGATTGGCAATAACAATAATCGTCTCGAAAAGGATGCATGCAAAGGCAGCATTTGTAAAAATCTAATCTAATCCACGATTTTCTTTAATCCCCCAACTGCAGCTGCAGATCATGTGTTCTCCGATACGGGACCTTGCTTTAACCTTTAGCTTTGTTGGTTGATTGATCGGAGTATCAGGTGCGGTGCGACCCTTTTGTTCGATTCCCAAACAACACCGATCGATCGTCTGAAGTAAAAAGGGGAGGGCGCCAATTCGATATGCCCCGGCCCCAGACTTTGCAGGTCCGGCTGGCCGCTGGCAAGTGGCAACGGGAAATTCAGACTTGAGAACGGGAGCCGGTGCACCTGCCTGTTTTCCTTGGCCGACAAGGCAAAGCCACAGCACGTCACGTGCCCTGCCCTGCGCTGCGCACCTGCCATGTGTGTGCAGCAACGCTACTCCTACTGGCTACTGCTACTAGGCTGGAGGGCGCAGAGGCAGAGACAGACTAGTGGCTCTCTGTCTGGGCGCCTGCACCTGCAGTCAATCCTTTGTGAAAACCGCGCTGCAGAGCAGGGAATTGGAGGCAACTGCAGGCCGCAGCAGCAGCAACCCTGGCGGTGCCACATGGGCAATTGGGCATGGATGGCAAAGCCACGCTAGGCGAAGCCGTAGGCGGGGCCGTGCGGAAGCGGCTCTCTCGTCTCGCGTTTTTTGGTTGGAAAAGCGAAGAAAAGGAGCCAAAGCCAAAAGCGGCTTTTGGAGAGGGAAAAACCGTGTGGGGACCACTGAAGTCATGTGGCGGGCCCCGCGCGCGCGCGAAGGAGTAGGAACAAAGCACCAACACGAACCACCGTCGCCGGTCCGCGGCGCCCGCACGCACGGCGGTTCCTGGCGCGGCACATGGGGGGACCGAGGCCGAGGCCGCGTCCCGGGGCGATCGCGGCCGTGGCCGTCCGTCCGTGGCGTGGCGTGGCGTGGCGTTGGCGAGGAGTCCACGACACGACACGAGACGATGCGTGGATCGTGACGTCTCCGCGGGAGCGCGACCGAGCCGTGCGCGCAAGTCGTGAATATTCTATACGGCAGGGCTAGAGAAGTGCCGATCACATCGCCACTTTTGTAAGACGTGCTCGCCGTGCCGCGCCGCGACGCGCTGCCCCGTACGTACGTTGAGCGCGAGGTGGGCGGCGGACTCGGTTCGATCGCCGCTTGTTTTGTCTCCACTTGTCTCATTGCCTGCCTCGCCGAATCGGATGGACCTGGCCGGCAAGAGCCAACGGCCATTCTTTTTTTGAGGAAACGCCAACGGCCATTCTTATGGCCTGGGACGATGACGACGGGACTAGCCTAGCCTGGCTTGCATTGGTCCAGGGTCAATGGAGGGGGCACCGCACAGGGGGGTTTCAACTCAACCGAACGTGGCCATTCTATGCTTAGCAGCGGCGGCCGGAATAATAGCCGGACAAATTTGTGTTCGTCCCGGCCTACTATGCATACTTGGGGCCGGTCCTGGGAGGTGAGCCGGCCCGAACTGGAGCACCAGCTGCCACCATGCATGGCATTTGCATGCGCCTGGGACGGCAGACGGACATGATGACCTGATCCTTTGCCCCCCGAGAATGATTCACAGCAGCAATGCGTCCAGACACCAGACACGGGACATCCAGTCGACAGAAGCAAGGCGATCAGGTACGCGTCAACCATCATCAGAGTTCAGAGGCGCCACCCCGAGCGAGATGTCGTTGAAACGAACCACCACCACCACCTGCGGTTCCGTGCTCTGCTGTGTACACTCGTGCCCAGGATCCAGGGACCAGGGAGTCGGGTTCGGTGCTCGCACCGCATGTATGGTTGCTGGTCCGCGCGAGCGAGACGTACTGTTCCGTCCGCCGTGCACGCTTCTTAGTTATACCTGCCGGCGGGGGCGGGGCGGCCGGACGATGAGCGAGCGAGCGAGTTCGCCGATCCATCGGCTTCGTCCCCCTGAGAGGCCATGATATGGCAAGCACCGCGCGCTGCTATGGCTGGCCGGCCGGCCCTCCGATCCCGATCCGATCCCTACTGCGTTGCTTTGCAGTTGCATAGTTGCACCACCCAGGAATTACTGCTGCCAGCCTGCCGTGCCATTGTCCATTGACTGCTCCTGTCGCGCTGCCAGGTGCTCGTACAGTGTGATTGCTGCTCGTGACTGGCCGGATGTGGCAGCGGGAGGAATCACTGCGTGTCTGTGCACCGTGCGTCCGCCGATCCGTCAGGTCCGGGACGGCCGGACGGGGAAAAGCGAAGCCCACATGGGATGCGGCTTCTTCCGCGTACAGACAGTGATCGTTTTGGTCGCGACAGTCCTGATTGCCCGCAACTTCTTCAGCATTTGTCGGTCACTAGTGCTCATACGGTCACGTTCATATATATACAGGCCGCACATTTTGTGCTCAAAATGTGGCTACAGTGTGCCATGCGTGTAGCACCCTGAGTGTGGAAGATGTTTTCGCAGGAGCGGCATGGATTGATCGATCAGGCGTGTCAACTGCGTGTGAATTAACTCACCACTACACTTAGCGCAAGATATATACCTTTGCAACTTCAGAGCACTGGGAGTACTGTTTTGTAGGAAAAACTGCTTTCACGAAAGCATATATACTATGACAGTACGGGGAGTATTTGTGCTCAAGGAAAAAAGGCAGCTTGGGTTTACAAGCAAATTGGATTCTAGGCCCAGTATTTGTTTCTGGGAACAATGATGGCAGACACTGAAAGATGCCTCGTCATGAAATGTATAGCACTCAAACCAAAAACGCCTATCTATGCTGTAAAAAAAAAACACCTATCTACAGATATAAATAAACACTCGGCAGTTTATTAGAAAATCACATCCCTTGTAAGATAACGTCAAAGCAATCTTAATACCAGATACTTTGAATTGGTTTCCCCCTGAAGTCATCTAACCTCATCTAGAAGTTACAAGAAACAAAACTTGGCGCAGGATCACATGATCATTTGGCAGCGATTACAACAGTAGCGACACGCTGCTCCCTGAACTGCGCAGACAGATCTATGTTGTACAACTCTTGTGCTAGACTGGACGAGTGTGGACGGTATGGATGAAAAGGGCCACTACAAGACAAGGCAGGTCGAGTTAGTGCAACTGGCCATGTTTGGTTTGATGTATCTATGGAGCTGGACTTGAGAGAATCTGGTGCTTGGTAGGCTGTGTACAAAAGTGTATATGGCTCTATGCTTACCTTGCACTAATATTTTGGTGCAGTAACAACCGATGCCATGTCTTCTAAATAGAATATTTGGTGGAGTAACCAGCTCGTGCAGCCCGCGAGCCTGGCCCAGCTCCCATGCATCCAGCCTACCAACGCCTTAAGTGTGCTCAGAGATTCATGACTACTATGTGGTAAGGATCAAGCCCCCTACAGATTACTGTGTAGACATTTGAAACAAAAGGCTAGCTCATGTCCAAATGCAACAGATTCATGGCAGTCATTCCTTGCCTCTTACCAAATTTCATAGATTTCTCAACCATGCAAGAAAAGGTCAAAACTGCACTTCTTTTATTCTAGAACCAGTAACAAAATACTTCTAAATAAAAATGAATTCGTTTGTAGGATTGGACATACCGTTTTTACAAACTTCAGGTGCTTTAGAACTTCACTGGTCTTCAACTCCTACAGTGGAACACAAAATTCAGAAAACCAAGATAATTGATGAAAATGTCGGCAGTATCTTGTGTACTGTTGGGCATTCTTTCTTGCCCCAAACTTCAGGTCGTTTTTTTTTAACATTTTTATTTAATTTCGGTTTTTAATAATTGACACCCAAAAATCTATCACAAAATTGCCTATACGATAATTCAAGTAACTGTTTTTTCAGTTCGGGTGCCAGATGTACCCAAGCTACCAATGTGTATTGTGTACTGGGACATGGGAAGCTCAGAGGAGCTTGGGCCAGAGTTGCCGGGACAGGATGCCATGACACTTTGTTGGAGTGGAGATGCATGATGTGAAACTAGGGGTGGGCATTCTGTCTTAACCCAAATTTTGGGTTGGATTTTTCAGTGCTTTTTTAATTTGGGGTTTTAAGAATTGGCACCCAGAAATGTATCACAAACACTACGTGAAAAATCCACAAAGATAACGCCCCCCTTTCACTATAAGGGCGGTTCGTTTACGAACCGCCCTTATAGTGGTTCGGGCGGGCTCCAGCTTATCAGCCGCTCTTACAGTGGTCACTGTAAGGGTGGTTGGTAAGACCAGCCGCCCTTACAGTGGGGGGGAGGGGGGTCACTGTAAGGGCGGCTGGATATCCAGCCACCTTTATTGTGGTCCACTATAAGTGGTTTTGAACAAAATTGGTCAAATGAGACACTAAAAAACTCAAATAAAAAACTTTTGAATACCAAGATTGTATAACTCATCAAGATCGATATTTTATACATAAGTCATTTTTACATCTGAGAAAGTGTAAGTAAACACTAGTCACATTCTTTTGAAATCCAAGATTTTACTTGGTCAAAACATGGCCAAATGAGCCACTAAATGGCCTCAAATGAAAAAACTTTGAATACTAAGTTTGTACAAATTATCAAGATACACATTTGATACATAGGTAATTTTCGCATTTGAGAAATGGTTTGTAAACACTAGTCACATATATTAAAAATCCAAGATGTGACTTGGTCAAACAAGGTACTAAATGGCCTCAAATGAAAAACCTTTGAATACCATGTTTGTATAACTCATCGAGATACACATTTGATATATAGGACTTTTTTGCATCTGAGAAAGTGTTAGCAAGCACTAGTTACACAAGCATTGTACCCACATGGGCTGGACAAGTGAAAGGGC
>DXKC01000337.1:0-13362 GCA_031170775.1 Cymbopogon citratus
GAAGTGTGTTTTCACAATCAGAAGCATTCTCTGAATAATCTGAATCAGATTCATCTTGATATGTGCTATCGTTAGTGTCCCCATTAGCAGCTCCAATCTTGTGGCCTCTTTCATCCCAACCTTTGAGCCATTCGGCGAGAAACTTTACATGCTCACTATTTCCACATACCTGCTTAACCAAATATAAGTAACCTAAGATGAAATGTAAGCATACTACAAACATTGATCTGCACTTTCCTAAACAAAGCATTTTAGCAGAAAAGGCTAATGGAATAAAGCAATAATTGGGAAATGGGCTGCCCAATTACTTATCTTCATATTATGCATAAAGGACAGACAAACACAAATAGTGATGTTCACCTGGGCTGCAGTTTCAGGTCGGTACTTGTCAGTCCATAGGTAATAGGTAGGCTGACAACTGCGATAGAAAATACTATGTTAGGGTGCAGTTAAAGATTTGAAGATTAAAAAACAACTACCAGTTATTTTGCCAATACATCTATTTAGATTAAAATTTGGTTCGCCTGAAGTATCTGATGAATAGTTAGGTGGATTCTGACAAGGAGATAGGAGCTTATACTGTTAGAAAACAAGCGTGAGGAAAGCAAGTCCCTGTAAATTGATTAGTGAGGTACAAACAAGTTAAAATCTGCTGCAAAATAAAACAATGCTGCAACTTCATTCGACTACCCAAAGAAGCAAAAAGAAAAAAAAAAGTTTCCATCCATAGTTTGAGGGCAATTTCATGTCTCAGTGGACAAGCAAAATCCATATTGGTTGTACTTTGGACTTGTCTTCGTTCTTTGGAAAAGAAACTATCTATCTTAATGCTTAGTGACCCACACTCTTGAGCAGGCATTGACATGGAATAGCTGATGCATTGATAGCATGGGCTGTTGGCCAATTGGCATGGTCATTCTGATCAACATTCGCTAATAAGATTCCAATAACGAATTACATTCCAATTTTGTTGTGAAAATACTACTGAACCAGCTAGAAGGAAACTGCAACATTTAGGGAAAATATACATAATACATAATCTTGATTACCCATTCTGTGGAGCTTCAGGCTCTATATTCAGATCAAGAAGAGAAGCTTGGCAACTAGTACTAGGCATCAACAAGTTCAGGTTGTCCACATTGATCTGGACAGTTCAAACAGTTGTTAAGCACAACTTCAAATCAGTGCATGATTGATTAGAACAATAAACTACGAGAGAACAAAGATAGCTCTTATTATGTATAAAATTTTTCATGATCAGGTGATTCTACCACATCTGAAGGACAGCTGTGTTCAATTTGCTTGTCAGTAAAACTAGGAAAAGGTATTCCTGAAGTTGTACACTCAGCAAGAATTGGCTCTGCCAATTGATTAGAATGCCTCTTGCAATTTGTTTCTATTGTCAGTGGTTTAGCCAAGCCCTCAAAGAATGACCCAGAATTTTTAAGAGGAGAGGCAGTATAGGAAGACAGATCAGTGATTATCCAATTACTCCAGTGGATCGGTACACTGGCCTACAAAAAAAAAGCATTTCACTTCACTTGACCATGAGTAATGATATAACTTCTGAGAATACATACAAAGCATGCATTTGCTTGGCATACCTCTGATTGGTACACAACATGAATAGGATAAAATGGTGGATCCCTCTCAGAATCACAAAGCCCATTCCCATTTTCGATATTGATAACATCTTGATCTTGGTTAGCATATTTGTTCAATTTCCGAGAAGCAAAGAAAGGGTGCATTTTCTTTCCAGATGATAACCTTCGAATTTCCTGGCAATTAAATCAAAATATACATTTATATTGAAAAAGAACAGATGCAACAATATTGTAAACACAAAGTCAACTAAAAAGAGGCAACTGCAATCACAAGTGTTTTTTTTCCCTTGAACAACTAGAGTTGCAACTAGAGCAACTGTATGGAGATAGAAAATACACTTAAGATAACAAGCAGCTACTGAAAAGATCAAGGAGGGGGAAATGGAAAGGAACACATGGCATAGATGCATAGCATTCTTTCTGCCCATACTTGTTTCATAGGGTGGTATTAAACAGATGTAAATATAGACTAGCATTGATTGTGACAATAGTAGGAGGTAGAGACGCCATCAATTAATTTATCAAATAATAGACATGATTTGAAACATTCCCCTAAAAAAATTTGAAACAAGCTAACGAGAAACAAGTCAAAGGGAAAGCAAACAATACAACCTTAAAACATCAGGACAATAGCACACAATGTATCTCACCAATGCCGATGGACCATACCTCTGCAGCCATCTTCGCCTCTGACCTTAGGTCAACTTTCAATGGTGATATATCCTGATTGACTGGATTAGCATGTCCTGCTTTAGAAGGAGTACTCATCAAATCAATGTCAATTATTACTGGCGCTGCTACAGGCGAGCCGGCTTCAATCTGGCAGCTTCCAGGACCTTCAGAGCAAAATATTTATTTATATACTTCTGTCGAAATGGACTATAACCGATAGAGGCATCAAATCATAACCCACAAATAATATTCAATAAATTGTATAGCATAGTAAGAAGGATATAAGTGCAAAACCTGAGATACACATAATTTTTGGAATACTTATTATCACCACCACAATATGCATCATAAGAAAAAAACAGCATGTGTTATACAGTGTACTGAAACATCATTCTGTGCAGCAGCAGGTATGCAATCATAAACAGATTCAAAATACTACATGAGTAATATAAAATTCTCAATATTAGAACAATGTGACAGCAATATAATGCAAAGTCTACCATTTCAAACTTGCAGATTGTATAACATCATTACTACTTCTTTATAATGCAAACTAACAGGTTGGGAATTTTTAACAGGTGTGAGTATTGATAAGAGGGTTCCAACTAACTATCAGTACCATCTAAAGAAAACAGAATAAAAAGAAAGACCTAACCATCAGGAGATTCCAATGTCTTGCAATGCTTTCTGGTAGCATTAGGCACCTTCGGTGTTGCATCTTGCTTTCTGCACTTACGTTGCTTTTTCTGAGGGCTTTCATCTAAATTTCAACGGGCAACATTGAACACAGAATTCTGTCAGCACGACTGTATTGCTTCTCATACACAAATAACAAGCAAAATTTGATGACCAGACTGGTGAAGGATTATAGAGATGACAGTAATTGTGCAAAAAAAAAGGTATCAGGGCGACATACCAACTAAAATGACTTCATCCTTGTTAGCAGGATCCTGCCCATGTTTCTCTTTGTTTGAAGAGGGCTACAAAAGTTTGGTAAAGAAAATAACTATTTTAACTAGAGGCACGAGAAAAAAAAAAAGGTGAACTGAATAGCAAACAGGTACCTATTTGTTGGAATGGAAGGATATATATTTTATTATCTTAAAAGCTAAACATAAGGCATGAAGACGAACACGTCAAAAAAAGGGGTGGTATCCCATCATTTCTACTCCCTCCATTCCAACGTGTAAGTTGTTTTTGGCTATTCTAGATACGTAGCTTTTCTTATGGACCTAGATATACAGATTGTCTAGATACACAGTAAAAACTATGTATCTAAAAAAGCCAGAACAACTTTTAATTTTGAACGGAGGGAGTATTTATGAAGTAATAGATGTAGTACAAAGTATGAACAAGGATCGAAAGCAAAATTTAAAGACCAGAGTTCTGCAGGCCCTTTCCCAAAAAAATGAAACAGATGTAGTTCAATTTAAGTCGGGAGAGACTGAGCATGGCGTGTGGACATCCAAGTAGGATCTTAGCTACGCAGTTGGTACGCTTGGTTGCAGACTTACCTCATTATCCAAGTTGAGTGCATTATTATTGGGCATCAGCAATAACCAGAAAAATGTACATAACACAGGACAATGGATGGTCTCCCACTCTCCCCCTAGACAAACTAAGTAGATTGAACGGCAAGAAGGCAAGGATGCTTATCTATCAACATTTGACTGAACAGAAATTGCATTCTCCACCAGCACAATTCAACGAGAAGACACAAATCAGCAGCTGAAATGGGCAATGTACCTTCTTCCCCTTCTCTGATTTTCGTGGCTTTCTCTTCTTCCTCCCCTTCTCCGGCTCCTCTGTGACTTCCACCGCAGCCGCCTCCTCAGCCGCAGGCACGAGAGGAACAGCATCCGCATCGGCTCTTCCTGCTTCACCGGCGGCGGCGCCTCCTTTTCCTCCACCTTGACTGCCGGCGCCAGCCGATTTGACAAGCCCCCACGAGAGCTTCGACTGGACGCACCGCCTCAGCTGCTTCCCGTCGGCCGACGGGGGCGATGGCTTCACCGGAGACGGCGACGGGGACGGCGACGGCGCCTCGGGATCCGCTGATCCGCCGCCCATGGGTACGAGAAATCGAATGGGGAATCGCGGTGGGTCAGCGCTAGGGTTTGGGTTTCGGGAGCTGGGAAGGAGGAGCACAGTGCAGAGGGAGGTGGTGTTGTTGGAGTTGGATTAGCTTCACTTCACGTTTCCCGCGCGGGGAAGTGCGAAGGCGGGTGGTTTGCGCGGGCGCGCGTCATACTGCGCGGAGGACGGGAGGAGGCGGGCGCCGCAACCGGGGGAGAGGAGGGACTTTGGCGGGGTACGGTCAAAGATCTCCGTCCCCCACCCAAAATGTTCGGATTAGCTATGGGGCCCCATGGATTATCGTTGCCTGGTCCATGGGACATTAACGGGCTGGGCTGGGCTGTGGAGAGCCGGGCTGTGTACCGGCGACACTAGGCGTCGGTGGACGGTGAGAACTGAGAAGTGAAGAACGATGACAAGCGCGATAGGCAGGGGACGACGAAGCCATTCGTAGCGCGTGCGAACTGAAGCTGAATCAACGTAATATCTTGGTTACCATTTCTGTAGCAATTACCAACAGAACCAAAGACGGAAGCAATCCCCGAAACATCAATGTTTTTTTGCAAAAACCATTAGATCATCATAAACTTGATTGTTGAGCGTTACGAAGTATAATGTAGCGGCTTTTGCAAAAACCATTAGTACATTGCATAATAGTATGCGTTCTTGGTACATAAAAGAGTCTATTTGCCGCAGAACCGTCACAGTGAAATAGTTCCGAAGCTGGCGAGAATCATGGGGCTTATCCTCTCAGCCATGTGTTCCTGTAGGACGAGTTGTCACGGCGCGAAGCATCATGTGGTTTGTACTCCATCAGATAGCTGTGTGGAAGCTTGAGGTGTCTCTTGATAGAATCCCTCAATGCCATCACAGCCTGAACGACAAAATGACATGAATGAGTTATGAACACAGCATGAACATCGTAGCTGAGCAGTATCAGGTGCTGTTACTAACCTGATGGTCTGATGCGTTCCGGTTCCAGACACTCAGAATGTCTTCATTGAAACGGACACTAAGCACAACACCACAAACATCATCACTATATTCAAGTTGGTCACCTACTAGCACCAGCACCTGGAGATCATAAATATGGTAAACACATATACATGTGGAAATCAATCTACCCATTGAAAAAATTTTGGACACTCAGGCATCAAGCCTGGTGCCAATGAGAAATATTTATAGAAATAACATTACAAAAAAATAATTTATTGGCTGCAAGAACAGAATGGAACGACAGCTTCCCCTTGTAACAGTACATTGTCTTCAATGCTTAACAGTCATGACATGAAACAAAGAGAGTGTCATTATATGCCTAAATGATACAAATGTTGCAGGCAAAATGAAGCAACTTTACTCTCTGTCTCTCTACTGATATGAGTGCAACACAAGGCATAAAAGATTGACAAACCAGCTAGAAAGGGGGAATTCATATTCCCCCAGTTTCAGCTCCAACCCCTGTTAATCCCATCACATGACCACATTATACAATGGATTCAATCTACTAGATGTTTCTACAGAGCAATATAACCAAAAAGGTCAGTTGGTTGTTCATTGCTCTATGTTAATTCTTGGCTGATTAGCTAAAATGCCCCATCGTGCAAATATTATCAATGGTCAAAACCTCAGATAAAGATATACTTTGATGACTTAAAAAGTATCAATTTCAGAAACATCCATTTAGTAGCACCTAGCATATAACAACTAACAAACAAGAAAACCTTTTAGTAGGTCTATGACCATTCTGTTTAATTCTATCCCTAATATCTTCATCGATATACCCATCTCTCATCCTCATCGTCTCAATATCCCCATCTCTCAGTAGCATAAATTCCAGAAATCAAAAGATATCCTTCTTGGGCAGTACCTGACACTCCAAACTAACATCTCCCTCTTCATGTCTAGTGTGCCAAAGTCACACCTCATATAATCAGTTTTAGTTCTGAAAAATCTACAACCTTTTAACTCTAGACTAGAGTTTGCAGCCACTAGTTTCCTATCTACTCACACCCAAGACCCATCTTCATGAACTATCACTACCTCGTCAGCAAAAAAGGCAAACACCATGGGATATCTCTTTGTATGTCCCCTGTAAACTCATCCATCACCAAGGCATAGTAGCATCTAGTACGATGCAAGAAACAAAATGGAATGCCATGCTTCAATAAAGTTATTACTGTGCAATTCTGCATGACTGAACCATTGAACCAAACAATGAGGAGGTAATCTGTTGACAGTGTTCAATTGCCCATTCAATCAACTTGGACATCAAGCTATTAACCACATGTTGCTCTTTATTTTTTATAAAAAATAATAAAGATAGCAGGATGGAAACTAAGGAAACATCTATAGAGATTGGAAAACATATGCCGAACCAAACATGCCACACAGATACTGTGGCTATCAGCCTACATTTTGCATCCATTTCGCAAGCAATTTCATTAAGTTCCCATGCAGAAGGCAAGAAAAATGACATTTGATATTATTTTCATAAGTTTTAGCAGGTAAGGAAATGAATCGCATTCAAAAAATGCCACCACTGAGTCACAATTACAGTCCAAATCAAAGCTCACAGCACAAAAGTTCAGGCAAAATGAATATGTATTTCAGTTAAATTAATTTAAGCAACAACAAACATAATCAAGAAATATGGCTCAGTAGAATCATGTAAACTATAGAGATGGCTTGCAAGAAAGCTCAACCATAATAACATATATAACAGCAGATAATATGGCTGGGACTAGTTTCAACTTTCAAATTATTCCACACTAAAACATGTCTCTCTGTATAAAAATATTCCTATTATCAAGCTTGTTTTGTTTCATCATGGGTTCAACTTGCCATCACATGATTTTAATGGCATGATCATGCCCCTCATTTCTTATCTGCATTTTGGTCATGAGGAATAACTACTAGCCCATTCCACTCTGTAAACAAAAGAGGACTAGGACAAGATTGTCTTGATTGGCTTCCAATACATGAAACAATGGGTTGGTCTGTCACCATGGCATTCCATATGATAGCTTGCCGATCAGAGAGTGATTCATCACACATGGATTGACAGTACAAGTTCACTTACCAAATCCTCCCAGAAACGACCTGAAACTGCCTTTTTGAATCTAATTATCCACTTGCCACCATTCTGATTTGCAGGATCCTGGAAAATTGAAAACCATTAACCACTAGCCACAGGGGCAGACATACTACAACACGTAGACAAAGAGACGACAAAGAATGCCACGTTCTGAACAATACCTCCCAGAGGGGACGAATGCCATCCTTGAAGAGATGAAGGTCAGTAGGGCTTGGCAGGGAAGAAGGGCGTGCAAGGTGGCAGTAGCAAACCCAGAACGATTCGACCTTCAAGTATTCAAAAGGAAACAGCAGTCAGCTGAACTGAAATTAGGTATCCCCCACAACAACCACAACCATCCGAGAGACACATACAGTGCTGAAATCGATTATCTTCTTGATGTTGTCCTCGTACGACTGCGATCTCGCACCAGGCGTCCGGCGAGTGTACCAGAGCACGAGCTTGCGCTGCAGAGTGGAGACACGCAGCCAAAATTCACTGGGTCAAATCCACTTGTACAATCTCACTGATTACTCTACCAAGCGCAACGGCGATAGGGGGTGCAAAGTCTCCAGTTAGTTGAGGCGTGCGACAGATCTAGCTGCGGCGGGGTCTTACCCTAAGGGGGTGGAGGCCGGCCTTGAGGTCGCGGTTGCGGCGCTCGGTCTCCTCCGAATCCGCTTCCTCTTCCTCGGCGGCGGCGGGCGCGTCCTCCTTCCGCGCGTGCGGTAGCTGCTGCTCCTCCTGCTCGGCTTCCTTCTTCTCCACCGCCGCCTCCATGGTGCGCCTTTCCACAGCGATTCGGTCGGCTGGATGCAGCTGTTTTGGTCAGAACTCGGGCAGCAAGAAGGATCGCGAGGAGGGGAACAGGGAAGGTGCCAAGGAAGCAAGGAGAGTGTGAGGTCTTGGGCCTTCGGAGTGCCGAATGGGCCTTTTCTAGCTAAAATTTGTCATTCTCATATGGATTTTTTTAGATGCCTTTTCTAGCTAAAATTTGTCATTTTCATATGGATTTTTTTAGATTGAGGCCTCGTTTAGATTGTAATTTTTTTATAACTCTGATACTGTAATTTGTATTTGACAATTAGTATCCAATCATAAACTAAATTAGGCTTAAAAGATTTGTCTCGTGATTTATAGATAAACTGTGTAATTAGTTATTTTTCTACATATATTTACTGCTTCATGTATATGTCCCTAGATTCATGTGACAGAGAGAGACTGAAAAAACTTAAAATTTAAAAGGGAACTAAACAAGGCCCCAGTTTGAATCTCAAATTTTGCTAGTACGTACGTTGTATCTGTAGATGGACTATGTATGTGTACATATAGTATTCAAAAGTTTTAAAAAAATCGTAAGTACATATTTTGAGAGGGTTTGCATTGGATATTTTCCCTCTTTCTTTTGGTGGACCATCTCAAGACAAAGTTCCATTGAAATACTCTGGATAGAATATAATCTCCATTCAACATTCTCAGATGAAAAATAGGAAGCCATGTTCACAAAATTTCAATCAGTATTTTCTTCGGGAAACTCTACTCGCACAGTTTACGACTACTCTATGGCCTTTAGTCTTTAGAGGTTGCAAATCGTGAATCTAGACATAAAGTGACTCCCAAACTGAAAGGCGTGCAGGTTTTCTAGTTGAAGGAAGGGATCGTGTATTCGTGTGTGTCGACTGTCGAGTTCAAACCTGAAGCTTTTTTCTCTTGGAAGAAAAATCGTTGCATCGCAGATATTGGGCCGTTTTCGTTGGTGGGCGAATGGGCTGTCAAAGTTGGTGGGCCAATGCGCTGGCCGAAGCACTGCTACAAATTGGCCACCGGACACATAGGAGCACGCCTTTTTTGGGTGGAAGGTGGACCTTTTCCAAGACGAAGCTTCAGCTTCATCATAAAATCAAACAGGTAAATATATTTTATCCAAAGTCCAAACAATGATCTTCACGCAACTTTCCCAATCATTTTTACGTAGGAATCCATATATATATGGTATAAGTATAAAAAAAAATGTCAAGCAATTTGTCTTGGTAAATTACCCTACACACAACTATGGCATCCTGGGTTCCAAGCCGAGAAAATCCAAATATGAGCTGACTTCTAAAATGGAATCGCATAGTCTAGCCAATTTGTTTGTTCAGACATGGAAGCTTCAAAGGATGTGTTGGAACTTACAAGTCATGGCGCATTCCTTGTTCAGAAAAACTCGACGGTGCGTAGTAATGTCTACCAGAAAAAGCAGGACGCTTTAAGGGCTTTATCAGGGGCCAGATCGCAATCTTATTCCCTTCCTCAAATCAGATTCATTTTTCCATCCATGATTATACAAAACTCAAAAAAAATACTGCGAGAAGACGAACGTCGGCACGTCATTCTTCTCCCGTAGTACTCCAGACACCGATCTCGGCTCCTGAAATCCCAGTTCCCAAGCGGAATAAACGGCGTTCGAAGGAACAACGGGAAGGAAAGAAAACCGGCGCACACGTCCACGACTCCACGCTCCCACCGCCCCCACCACCGCCTATTTCCCCGCACTTGGCAAGCTCTGGCCCCCCAAACCCCGCACTTCCACTTCGCCTCGCCAAACTTTCCCCTCGGCCTCAGCCCGCACCTCCACTTCCACCGCCGCGCCTCGCAGATGCCCCAGTAGCCTCCAAAAATCCAAGGCCCCAACCCTCCCATCGACCCCCCGCCACCATGACGACCCGATCCAACGGCGACGGCCACGGGCAGGGCGGCGCGGGGGGCTGGTACCCGCAGCGGCGCCCGCACTACGGGTACGGCGGCGGGTCCGCCTCCTTCCGGGGCTGCTGCTGCTGCCTCTTCCTGCTGCTCACGTTCCTGGCGCTGCTCGCCCTGGCCGTGGCGCTCGTCGTCGTGCTCGTGGTGAAGCCCCGGAAGCCGCAGTTCGACCTCAACCAGGTGTCCGTGCAGTACCTCCTGGTGGCGTCGCCCACGTCCCCCGCCGCGTCCCCTGCCGGCGTGCCCCCCGCGGCCCCCGGCGCCGCCTACCTCTCCCTCAACATCACGCTGCTCTTCACCGCCGAGAACCCCAACAAGGTGGGCATCCGGTACGGCGCCACGGCGTTCGACGTCATGTACCACGGGGTGCCGCTCGGGGTGGCGGCGGTGCCCGGGTTCGAGCAGCCCGCCCACAGCACCCGCCTGCTCCAGACCCGCGTCATTGTCGACCGCTTCAACGTGCTCCAGACCGACGCCCAGGATCTCATCCGCGACGCCGCGATCAACGACCGCGTCGAGCTCCGCATCACCGGCGACGTCGGCGCCAAGATCCTCGTGCTCGGCTTCTCCTCGCCAAAAGTGCAGGTACGAATCGACACGCCACCCGCAACGGGAAACCAACAACTTCCGTTCGCTTCCGCCGCAAGTGTTTCGTAGGCGAAACTGACGTGATGTGTGAACGAACCCCAAACCTGCAGGTGTCGGTGGATTGCGCGATCGCCATCAGCCCGAGGAGCCAGTCGCTGAAATACAAGCAGTGCGGCGTGGACGGGCTAAGCGTGTAGTAGGAACCAAGCCGCCGCCGCCGTCGCCGCAGAAGCTGTAATCCAGCGGAGACGGTTAAATTAAGTGGGTGGATCTGTGCGTCGATTCTAATTTCCCTAATGTATGGGGTTTGGTTTCCTTCATGTGCTTTAGGTGGTAAATTTTGAGCTCTTACTTTAGAAGGATGCTGCTGATTCTGTGAATTATTGCTGCTTGCAATCAGTAGTTATCAGTATGACCATGGTTTATACATTCATCGGTCGCCATGAACAATTGCTTAGGAGCTAAGGGAAGTGGTGGGCAATTGGGCAAAGGTGTGAGGGAGGGAGCGGAAGAAGCGACCGGAATCCCGTCGCTTTTGCTGCTATCTTCCTCATCCTCTGGTTCGTCTGTGATTGCTTCGTTTCGTTTCGGAGTTGGTGGGTCTGCGCTGTCTGTCATGGCTTTGTCTGGCTAATCTGGTTCGCTCCAGCTCGTAGTGGTAGTGGAGCTGAGCATGGGAGATTGGGAGGGAGAAATTAGGCCGAGAGAGTGTGGGTGGTTGATTCCTCACTTTCATGGTAGTGGTGGGGTCAAACCGTCAAAGTTTTACTGCAATTTACGACTCCATGACGGGGCAAAACGGAGGGGGAACATTGATCAGTGGATCCGCATTTGTAGGTCGTCGCTGACCTGTGTCGTCTACACATCTCAAATGTCAGGTCTAA
This sequence comes from Cymbopogon citratus, assembly GCA_031170775.1. NCBI lineage: Eukaryota > Viridiplantae > Streptophyta > Magnoliopsida > Poales > Poaceae > Cymbopogon > Cymbopogon citratus. Next base: position 11,640 of record DXKC01000337.1, read on the forward strand.
TGGTTGTATAAAAATTATGTGTGGGCAACTGACTTCGAATCTCAGTTCGCACATGGGACATGCACGGTGAGTTTTTGTGTTTTTTTGTTTTCTGGTGAATTTACAATAGAGATGCCACCGAGGTCTTGGATTATTGATTCCCATGTTATGCTGCATAAGCTTGTACAAATTACGCTGGATTTCAATTCCTTTTTGGTTGAAGTGCTTCTAGGCTTGAAATCAATTACCGAAGCAAATTTATTTGCGGAATGCAAATCTAGCTAAATGTTTTTGCTTGAAGTGGCTATGACCTCTCAAAATCTTATGCTATTATCATTTGTTCTTAGGTATAGTTTCCCAATCTCATAGAAACAAAATAATCACTTGTTTCAATTTAGATAACTGGATATGTCAGTTGCAACAAGTACCCTTTTTTTTTTCACAACTTGCTAGTAGCTGTGGACTTCTCACCAGCCTAAACTTTAAGCTCACACTGCTTGACTAAACCAACTCAAGTCGCTTCATTTCTAATCCGTTGATCGCGGTGAAATGTTATGGGATCTTGGCTGATGCAAATGCGGCAGCCAGTCGTGATCACGAATATATCCATGGAGCAGCTTGTTTTCCTTGCTTTGACGTTTTGCCTTCGGTTCTAGTCTATGGCGACAATTGTACTTGACTAACAATGACTCAAGAGCTGCTACCGTAACTGTAGCAACGCCGTTTCCTCCATCGCTGGACCGGGACATGCGTCTTTATCATTTGTCTTGGCCTCGTGGATTTTCTGATTTCTGACCCACTGCAACCTGTCCGTTTCGCTGTTTAGATCTCTCAATTGGAGTCTGAAATACTGTAGCGGAATTCCTGTAGTATTTTGTTTGTATTTGATAAAAATTATCTAAATTTTGACTATTTAAGCTCAAAATGTTCGTCTCATAAAGTAGAACAAAACTGTGCAATTAGTTTTTGATTTCATCTATATTTAGTACTCCATACATATGCCGACATTTTGATGTGATGATGAATTTTTTTTTATATAGTAAAATTTAGTGGAGAATTGGAAAACTAAACTAAGGCCTTGCACTGGAGAATCACGTGGCGCAGACGTACAGAGGACGAGGCACACTGCACACACAGACACGGCTGCACACAGAGACATTTCTGGGGAATGGACTTCCGCACCGTGCAAGCGGTGGAAATTGTCTCGGCGCTTGAGAGTTGGCTTTGCCTGTTTGGGTTTGGCAGCGCGCAAAGATTAGCTTCTGTTATAGCGGCAGAGAATCCTACAATCTTCTGCCATGCCATCTCTCTGCACATGAGACGCGGCTAAGGCAACTATTAAATGAAGTTAAAAATTAGCTCGCTAAAATTTAACATCTGTTTCTATCTTTTTCCTAATTTATAGGAAGATACTTAATGAAACATACTCTCCAACATCCTTTTAAATTGAATGTCCAAGCAGTGGCGGATCCAGAATCGGCGCACGAGGGGGGCTAAATAAATACACAGAGAGTGCGAGTTAGACTAAAATTTTTTATGTATTTTTAGCCGGCAAGAACTTTTTGACAGATTTAAAGACGTTTTAGGCTAAAATTTCTCTTCTATTTGTAGCCAGGAGAGATTTTTAGACTTATTTGAAGACAAATTATGTTCATTTTGTATGGAATCATATTGCTATTTTTGGCGGGGGGGGGGGGGGGGGCCATGAAACACCCCATTGTACAAATATTATAAACAAAATTTA
>DXKC01000338.1:0-13026 GCA_031170775.1 Cymbopogon citratus
AAATTGATTTTAGTCTGTGTGAGAATTAATTTCTTGAGCATGTGCTGCCGTTGACTGAGATTATGGACCTGCCAACTGCTAACAGTCTTGGTGTGAGCCAAACCAAACCGGCAAAATTCTCCTCCGATCCCCCGGCTCCGGCTCCCGCTCCGCCGCCATGGAAGAGGAGGTGGGCCCCGGCGCGGACATGGAGGCGCTCGTCCGCCGCCTGAGGCTCCACCGCCCGGGCCCCTCGCCGTACGAACCCTCCGCCGCGGTGGTCCCTGCTCCTGCCGCCGGCGAGCTGTTCCGGCCGCGGAGGGCCGCCGTTCTGGTTTGCCTCTTCCGGGGCGCCGCCCGAGAGCTCCGAGTCATACTCACCAAGCGCTCCTCCTCGCTCTCCACCCACTCCGGTGAGCACCTCGCTCTCTTCGTTGCTTGCTTGCTTCTCCGAGAAATCGATCCCAATCTTGTTAAAAGCGTAGCGTCCTTGATGGAAAATATGTTTTTTTTTTTGAACATTTGATGGAAAATATGTTACTATACGCGATGGTACGGAGCTTAGTTCTGAGATTTTTGGGTTCAGCTTTAAAGCTCTGGGTTGAGGACTGGTTACCTGCCGAAAATTGGAGCATAGCTGAGGAGGAATTTCCTGTGATTGGTCCCTGTTCCAGGCTTCCAGCTTAGGTGGTACTCTCTGCTCAGTTATGCTACATTATGGTGTTCGAAAGTTAGATTATAATCTGTCAGGATGCTGTTTGTGATCATGTCCTGTACTCCTGTTTCATATTTTGATTATGCTCTTTTCTCCAAAAGCATCCAAGGCAAAAAAAAGAACAAGCATCCAAAGACTTGCAAATTGTTCGTGATCATTTCTTGTATTCAGAACAATAGATGTGTTTGTTTTCTCATAAAATGTCACAAGATACTGCATTAAAAATGGAATCATGGCCATTTTTTTTCCAATGGTTTGTTCATGTATTAGTTAACCTGATCATCACACCGCTTAATGAGTTGACTATCCCTAAGTTTGGGTTTAACCATGACAAACCAATTAAATACGGTGCTGCAGATGCTTACTAATTGTATCTTCAAGCTACCAGGGCTCCAAGGCCTTATTTCCCTGGCTCAGGAAAAGGCTTACAGGAGTTGTATTTAACAGGTTTTCACTGAATGGAACAAAGCTGAGGCAACATTAATCCACGCACAGATAACCTTGACTTTTGCTCCATTCAAATTAGGCTTGCAATTGCTTTTAAAAAAGGACGTACCCAGTGCCGTAGGCTCCCGCACTGCGGGGTCTGGGGAAGGGAAATTAGCCAAACCCTAGACCTCTTGGTCACAGGCGGTAAAGCTCTACCGCTTGCACTAGGGCTGCCCTTCTTGCAATTGCTTTTACGTTTGGAAAATCAGGCTTACAAATGGAACCTTACTTTTTAAACCATGAAAACTTGTAGGTAATATTTGATGAGGTCATGAACATGACAGGTGGACACTCTTATCCATCCTTTTTTTTCTGAATTTGTTTTCTCCATCTGTAATTTTCAGGGGAAGTTGCATTACCAGGTGGAAAGGCCGAGGAGGGTGATGCTGATGATGCAGCAACAGCATTAAGGGAGTCAAAAGAGGAGATTGGGCTTGATCCAGCTCTGGTCACCATTGTTACATCGCTTCAACATTGCTTGTCCAAAGTATACTTCTGTTCTCACTTAAATCCCTATGGAATATTTTCTCACATTCAGTAAATTATCAACGCGTCAATGGAGGAACATAGGGTTTTTCCCTTTTTGTTGTTCAAATGTCAGAACCAAATACATGTGTGCCGCTAAACTAACTTCACTCACGATGTTGTTATAGGTTGTTGAGAATTTCTATAAGAGATCACAGTTACTCTGTTAAAAATCTTTTGTGAACAAGACAGCAATCATTTTCCATCACATAGGAGCTCACATTCTGATCCTACTGGTGTCAATGACTATCATCATAAGTTCTACTAAATGAATTGCACAGAACATGCTTTACCTATCAAAAACATGGAAATTATATGTTGTTACACGATATTAACCAAATTATGCTGCCACTCCTATGTTTGAACTATCCAGCTTGTCAAGACGTTACATATTGTCTTTGTTCTTAAGGAGCTGTGCTCGGTTCCGTTGCGCCCTGTATTCCGAGGCGACCATTTCGCGCGGTTCGATGGTCATCTTCCTAATCTTGATGGTCTTGTTCATGATTAGATTATAATTATTCTATCAACTCTTTGTTTGAGATCATGTGATAAATTTGGTCTTTAAAGTGTAATTGCCAAATGTCTCTTGAGTCTCAAGATTACAGTGATGCTTATCCACATCATCACATGATGATGAAGTTCATGTGAAATTCATAAAATAACCATGCTGTTTTGTCAATCCATATTACTCAAATGTAGAGCAGAAGCTAAGGTCCTAAAATTCAGCTGCCGAATTTGTAATGTCTAATCAAGTAGGTCAGGATTCAGGTTTCTTCCTTTCTGTGTAGGACTCGCATACAAAATTTTTGCCACCCCCCAAAAAATACATTTATCCCTTGTCTCACCGACATGTGACCCCATTTTTCAGTAATCATGAAATGACATATTCATATTGAATCCTAAGTGCCAGTCTATGATGTGGCTAATCATTAATGATTGATGACCCTAACAAATTATGTTGCCTGACTTAAAACTTTAATTCAATAGTTGTAAAGTAGTCGTAGTATTACATACTTGACTGTAAAATGTCATTTTAGGATTGATCATTGATGTCAAATTTTTTCAACTTCAACCATTAACATATAAAAAATTAGATAGATCTATAATGTAAGATGCTTGTAGATTCCTCATGAAAATCCGTTACATAACATATAGTCTTGTTTATTTAGGGTATCATATTTTTATAGATACTGCTAGTTTCAATTCCACCTTCAGCTATCCTACATTTGTGGTTGGAGGGAGCACTTAAGATTCATCATTATAAATACTGTCCTGCATGTCTTTGGCAGCATCTTCTGGTAGTTGTTCCTATTGTTGGCATACTTTCAGACATAAACGTGTTTAAGCCCGTTCTTAATGCTGCTGAGGTGGACAAAATTTTTGATGTACCCCTGGAGATGTTCCTCAAGGTTAGTAAATTGGTGTTCTTACCATCCTAACTACAGACTGCCTAGGATTTATCATATAATTTTTGTATTTGACATTGGTAATTTTAATTGTGTTGCTGGCTTTGCCATGTACCATGAAATTCTTAGTTTGCTGATTCAACATGTTAACCATATGTTCTACCATACTGCTGCAGTTTACAATGTTATATGATAATATGTTCTATCATACAAAGTTAGTAATTGGTTCATAGAAAGACTTAAGGAAGCTGTTCCATTTTCTGTGATGCCTTGTATTATGCCCAAAAGCCATCCATTCATCCTGTGATCTATTTGTGGTGAATGGTGCAGGACGAGAACCGAACATCTACTGATCTAGAATGGATGGGGCAGGAATTTACAATTCATCACTTCAGTTATGCGGAAGGGAATGAGAAGTACATGATTTGGGGTCTGACGGCTGGCATCCTGATCAATGCTGCTTCAGTTGTTTACCAGCGACCACCAGACTTTCCAGAGAAAAGGCCACAGTTCAACTTGCCAAAGTACTCAAAGGAGTGTCGTTCAATGCCATGATCAGAGCCTGAGCACTAATCAATACAGTACCAGCTCAGCTATATCAATTGTAGCATATACTTCATGCAACAGACTACACATTGAATTGTTGTAGAATCTAATGGGACTTCAAGTCATATGGTTCCATAAGATTCATATTCTTTTCACAAACTTTTTTTTTTTGAAACGGAACCGGCAGGAGAGCTGCCTATTATATTAAAAAGAGGAAGCCAAGAAAGGCACTGTACAACCAAAAACACACATGTATAAGGGAGCCATAAGCTCCGGAGCCCACATCACCAAAACACATTACATCAAACACGCAAAAGCAACATAGAAACATGTTTTGCTTCCGTCGTTGCCCATAAGCTCGCCTGTTCTTTAATTTTCTGGAGGAGGTGCATTGTCGCGGATTCCTTGTGTTCAAAGATTCTTGCATTTCTTTCCTTCCAGATCTCCCAGCAGACAAGGATGATGATTGAACGAAGCCCTCGTCTCGCCACCGAAGGTGTGCGATCCATGTTATCCCACCAAGTTTGTACTGATTCTCCTGGCATCCAGGCCGAAGGATGTAGCTGGTCATTACCTAGCCATATTGCAATGCCCTTCCAGATACGCCTAGTATAACGACAGTCTTGGAATAAATGGACGCCGGACTCTTGACTGTGCCTGCAGAGAGGGCACACATCATTTCTCGGCCAATTCCGTGCTTGTAGTCTATCTGCCGTCCATATTCTATTTTGAATGGCTAGCCATGCAAAGAATTTGCATTTCGGTGGTGCCCAAACTTTCCAGATGAGGCTCTTGAAATTTGTCATCGTTGCTCCAACGAATTGCGCATGGTATGCCGATCCCGTCGTGTATTTTCCGTCTAGGTTGAAATTCCAATCGATCTTGTCCTCCATGTCTGGACGTAGCTCGATGTGTCTAAGAGCACTCCATAGCTGGACATATTCCGCAAAGTGTTGGGAAGTGAAGCTTGTATGCTGTAGGTCTATGTCCCTAATCCATGCCTTATTATGCATGCTCTCCTTGATTGACTTGTTCTTGTTTTTTGAAATCTGAAAAATATTTGGTGCTATATCCTGTGGCCTTTGACCTTGCAACCATGCGCTACTCCAGAAAGATGCTCTCATGCCGTCTCCAATTGTGATCGAAGTTGCTGCAGCGAATAGGAGCCTATCGGTAGTATCACACGGCGAGTCTGGGTTGTTTATAATTGTTCCCTCGCCCTCCCATTCTTTCCATAGCCATCGGAGACGTAGTGCTCTTGCAAATTTTTCAAGATGAAGGATGCCTAGACCTCCGGACTCACTTGGTCTTGTAGAGCGTGGCCAATTCACTTTGCATTTCCCTCCGGTTAGCTTCTCAGATCCAGTCCAGAGAAAGCTCTTTCTGAGGCCGTCAATTTCCTTGAGTGTGGCTTTAGGAGCTCTGAGTGATGTAAGGCAATACACAAACTGTGAGGTGAGTACCGCTTTGACCAAAGTAGATCTTCCTGCATGATTAATATTCTTGCCATTCCAAATAGTGAGCTTGCTCACAGCTTTATCGACGAGAGGCTGGAAGTCAATCCTCCGCAATCTTGTGCTGGACAGAGGTAGACCTAGGTATTTAGTTGGGAAGTGCGCTCGTCTGGCAGGGAAAGCACGCAAGACCTTATCTAGATCAACACCTTGACATCTTATGGGGATGACAGATGACTTCTCAATATTTGTTTTGAGTCCTGACACTTCACCGAATTTGGCCAGAATATTAGCAAGTGCAGCGACATCGTTCTCAGTTGGCTTGACGAAGATTGCTGTGTCATCCGCATACATTGATGTTCGCACGACCGGTTGCTTTCCCCTGAATTTTGTCAAGAGTTCTTGTTCTGTCGCAAGGTCAAGTATTCTTTGCAGTGGGTCAATGGCAATGACAAATAGCAATGGCGAAAGAGGGTCACCCTGCCGTACTCCTCTACCATGCTTAATAGGCGCATTGGGGACACCGTTTAAAAGTATTCGAGAAGACGACGTTGATAGCAGGGCAGCCACCCACTCCCTCCATTTTGGAGGAAAACCAAGCTTGCTCATTAGAGCAAGAAGGTACTCCCAGCGAACTGAGTCAAAAGCCTTCGAAATGTCGAGCTTGAAAAATAGGGCAGGAGTCTTGCGTCTATGGAATCGACGTACAGCGCATCGAACTGACATGAAGTTGTCGTGGATGCTTCTTTTTTTAATGAAGGCACTCTGGCTCTTGGAAATCAAACTGTTCATGTAGGGCGCTAGGCGCATTGCCATGACCTTTGCTATGATCTTTGCGAAGGAGTGGATTAAACTTATGGGCCTAAAATCCGCGACCGATTCGGCTCCATCTTTTTTTGGAATGAGCACTACGTTCGCTGTGTTGAGAATGGCTAAATTGGAGTTGCGTAGCCGATGGAAAGTGTTAGCCGCGTTCATGATGTCCACTTTGATGATATCCCAACATTCTTTGAAGAAGAGGGCCGTGAAGCCATCTGGACCAGGCGCTTTATCGGAAGGCATCTGATTGATGGCACACTTGATTTCAGATTCTGTGAAGTCATCAGCAAGCATGTGAAGATCATGTGGCGAAATCTGCAGCAGCTCCCAGTTTAAGTCAAATTGCCTTGACGGCGGTCGCATCATAATTTTTTGGAAATGTTCCTGAACCACCGTGGCTTTGTCATCATGCGAAACCGCCCACCCTTGCTCATTCCGCAACCTCTGGATGTGGTTCTTCCGTCTTCTCGCATTTACTCTTCGATGAAAATATTTTGTGTTTGCGTCACCCAATTTAATATTGGTCACGCGCGAGGCTTGCCTAGTTCTGGCTCTTTCAATAACCGCCAAGCCGAGGATTCGTCTTTTAAGCTTTGTTCTGAGATCAGATTCAGCTAGTGATAAGCTTCTGGTTTCCTGTGCTATATCGAGGCGCAAAATGACTTCTAATGCCATGTGCAGCTTCATTTTAGCGTCTGAACAGATTCCTTTGCTCCAACTCTTCAAATTTTGTGCTGTGACGCGTAGCTTGTTGTATAGGATGTGGAAAGGCTCATGATGATTTGAGGTCTCCGTCCACGCCCTTGTCACTGCCTCTTTGAATCCTGGAAGTTTAACCCAAAAATTTTCAAAGCGAAAAGTGCTTGGCCGTCGCGGGCCGCTCTGATTGGAGAGCAGAAGCGGAGCGTGATCAGATAGAGAGGTGGATAGGGCGTGAAGAACATGTGATCGGAATGTGAAGTCCCACTCGGCATTGCAGAAAACTCTATCTAGCTTCATCAACGTTGGTTGGCGCCTTTCATTGCTCCATGTAAATTTACGATTTTGAAGGTGTATCTCCTGAAGCTCACACTCATTCAAGGCCTCTCGGAATTGTCGCATTAGTCTATGATTTAGTCTTCTATTGTTCTTATATGCTGCTTTGTAAATTAAGTTGAAATCACCCAGCAGTAGCCACCGTGTATTGGTCTCTGGTTTGATTGCTTTGAGCTCCTCTAAAAATCTTTGCCTTGCCCGATGCCTAGTTGGCCCATAGACAACTGATAATCGGAATTTTGTTGAACACTCCTTAACTTCAATGTCAGCGGAAAGATGGAATTCTCCCATGTCGCAGTTGTTCAAAGTGATGTAATCATCATTCCATAAAACGACAATTCCTCCTCGCGTTCCAAACACGCCAGTCGCTGGCTTGAACACAAAGCTACGTAGCCGAAAACCACCCAGGTATGCTGCAGTGTGCTGATCCAAAGAGGATAGTTTTGACTCTTGCAGGCAAGCAATGTGGCACGAAGTGGCTGCTACTGTCTGATGCACAACATCTTTCCTATCTTGACGATTCAAACCGCGAACGTTCCAGCACAATATGTAGTCGAACCGTTGCAGTTCCTCGCTTTGTCCAATTCAAGAAATCTTGTTATTATCTGATCTGCATATATTGTCCAGTTTTGCTTTGTCCAACCGTTGCAGTTCCTCGCTTCAAATTTTTAAACTACATATGTAGTCGAACTATATGAGGTTACTGCTTTTCATCCCTTATGGGTATAATGATAGTAACATAGTGACGTTGACGGAATTCTTTGTTACCTCTTGTCTTCACTGTGTGCTGTACAATCGCGTAGTGGAAAATTAAAAAACTTGACTCGAAAGTTCTTTCCTGCAAATTCACTGTACACATGCATTGACATCACTCTATTCACTCCATAATTCATTCATAGCAGGTAATCTATGCATTGTGTTTGTGAAGAAATTTAATTCCTAGTACTAGCAAATATGCCCTATGGAGGCTCGATTATCTACCATAAATCTATCCATCCTTTGTTTAGTGTATGAGCTTTCCTCGAGACGCCACGTTGTGTCGTGCCAGCAATGGGACGTACTAATCTATTCCAAAATGTATCTCGTTTGACTTTTTGAATCCAAAGTTTGACCATTCGTGTTATTAAAAAAATTAAGCAAAATATCACTTCTTTTGTTATAGTATTCTTTATTAATAAATGTTATATAAGAATGACTTAGTATCAAAAAAATATAAGAATAACTTAAATTTAGTCATGTTTACATAAATTTTTTAAATAAGATGAGTAGTCATATTTAGGATTGAAAAAGTCAAACAACTACAGTTTGAAACAGTAGGAGCACTACATTAGCGCCACAATCACCGAGACTTCCCCGCCAGCACTATTGGGGAATGGCCACGGGGAACCCTCCTCTCCTCTGCCCTGCTCCTCAGCTTTGGAACGTACATCTACGATATGTCATCACGGTGAAGTGCGAGCGCCATGCAACCGAGGGATCAGACAAGGCTAGCATGTTGATTTCTTCTCGTACTTTCCATTTTGGATTGTGCGTGCAATAAGGCTAACGCGTGCGGGAATTAGTGGTTTTCAAATAATAATTCATTTATAGGTCGAGAGCGTTAGCGTCAAGTTTGTGTTTTCTTTAGTGTATATGTACATAATCTCATCAAGTTTAACATATATACGTAACACGATGAGCATGGCTACATTGATTCCGCTCATACACCTATCACCTTATTTGCAATGCCAAAGGTGGAGTGCGGCATGAGTGTACCATCAATTACGGTGTAACAATCCTTCACTAGAGAATAGCAATTACAAGAGTATTTTGATATACTAAATTGGGAAGAATTAGAGAGAATCTAGGCTGGGAATTGTGGGATCAGAGGAAGATAGCAAGAATAGCAGAGGTGGTTCTCTGTCAGAGGAACAAGACAGACTTCGTCGATGTCTGTTGGATCCCCATACCTACTAAATAAAATACACGTGAAGTCATGTTCTAGAAAAAAAAAATTAACACCACCTATAAGATGTTTCGCATAGGTTGCTCTTCAGAGAAGAGTGTTGCACTGCCTAGTTCGTGTGGCACCAGACCGTCTTTAGGAAAAACCCAGTAGTAGTGCTTGGTCCCCAATGTGCTAGCAGTGGAACTGTTATTGTACAGCACTCCATGAGGGCACACCACACCTGATGATTGCGTATTCAATCATGGAGCTGCTTACTTGTCCGGTGCTGGCCCTTGTTTTCTTTAATTAATACGTATACTAATCTCGTTGCTATCGAACCACTGACAGCCTGGGGACTGAGCTAAGCTGAGCTAGCTGGTGGAGGCCTGCTAGTGCTAATGATAAGAACGTGGTCACACACACAGTGGCCTTGCTTTCTCCCGGCCCCTCTACGTCTCGGTCTTGGTCGTCGTCGTCGTCTTCCCTCGCCTCAGCGGCCTTGCCGGCAGAGGAGCTAGCGGCGCAGCCACCTGACCGGCCGGCTACAGATCCACCAGCCATGGGCGACGCGCAGGCTCCCGGAGGTACGTACGTGTCATCTCATCTCTCCACCGAGTTTCTTTCTCTGTGCCAGAAGCCTAGAACAGTAGGTCAACGTAGCGTCTTGAATCCGACATGGACGACGGCAGGCAGGTCTCTGGTCCTCCGTCTCAGATCCGCCGACCTGCGATTCCTTGTGCTAAATTCCTCTAGATTCTGCTACGCACAGGCTACTTCGTCGGCCGTCCGGCCAACTACGAGGACAAACAGCAAGATGCTTCGGCGGATGCACAGAACAAAGAGACCACTCCTACTGGTATGTGACGCCGACACCAACTTCACCAGCGATCCACGCCGATTTCAGTCTGTTTCTGCTTTTCTACTTCACCCATGGCTGTTTTTCGCCGGGTCTGTTTTGTTCATTTCGTAATCCTTTCTTGATTGAGAAAACTATTTCGCTGGATGGGTCTGCAGAGAACCCTGAGCAGCAGCAACAGCAAGGCCAAGCGCCGGCGCCCGGTGGGCAGAAGAAACCCGGCTTCCTCGGCAACCTGTACTACTCCTGAACTCCTCGTTTATTGTTACCAGCTATATAGCACACATGAGCAAACTCATTTCTTGGGAAATTCAGGAGTTTGGTTAATCTGCTGCGACTCTGTTTTCTTCCACACACACCAGGTTTTCATGCTTCTCCGGCGGACGAGTTGAGAGCTAGCTGACTGGCATGGCCAGCCGTGCACAGCATTCACACCCTCCAAGATTCGAGTACCCTTCGTAATTTGTATGGCCGGAGTCAGGGAAACGCGGCGATCTGACTGTACTGTGTACCTCAAGGGCAACCTCTGCTATCCGGAAAGCTGTTCTGTTCTTGTTTCCTGCGATATATACCACTTGTTCATTATACTATCAGAAGTGAGATTAAATGTAACTATTCGTTCCATATATGTTTCAATTTTTTTTTTTTTTGGATCAGCATTCCTTCGCTGTTAGTTTGTCAACAATCCACTCAGTTTGTGCTTGAATTGCAGTTCCTTGTTTTTCATTGGGGAGGTGTTTCTGATCCTTCCATCTGTTCCACCTCGCTCTTGTTCATTTCTCTCACAAGTTTGAGTTTGATGAAATTGCCCATTCTATCCCATATTTGTACAGTTTAATAGATTCCTTATATCGATATTCAAGGTCATGTGGTGTAGGAATCAACCACTCATTTTGGCACCCAATTTATACCCTTTTTCAAAATTTCCAACACACACCCACCTATACTCTTTCTGCTAGCCAAACATGCACAATCTGATATTTGTACTTCTTCTTTTTGGAACCCCATATATACTGTCGTGTTTATTTGTACATATATCCGAGAAGTGTAATTGAGACAGCAGATGCAAAGCCTGTTTAGTTCTCAAAATTTTCCCCCAAATTTACTATGCAAAAAGAAGATTCCCCATCACATCAAAATGTCGGCAAATGCATGGAGTACTAGATGTAGATGAAATCAAAAACTAATTGTACAGTTTTATTGTACTTTGCGAGACGAACATTTTGAGCCTAATTAATCAATGTTTGGATAATTATTACTAAATAAAAACAAAATTGCTACAGTAGTGAACAATGCCAAACAGTGATTTTGAAACACCAAATTTTGGCATCTAAACAAGGCCAAGTTATATTTGAATTCAATGCTACAGCTACAATTCTCTTGACTGTTGACAAATGACTATTGCCAGTAGGAAGTGGTAATATTACCTGACTGAAACTACTTTTCGTACTTTGCAGTGTTTTAAATTCTCAGCACATTGTTCCAAACCATTGTATATCTAGGCATGTTTGACTGGTACAGACTGGTACAAACTATTATTATAGGCTTATATATCAAATGTGTTTGTGGGTTAAACGGAACATATAGCATGGTGATGTTGGACTCATAGCGGATATATCGCCTAAGGCCGCACACGATTTATACTACGACTGCACTCAGCTGTCCTGTGTCCTCTCAACCAATGTGGTACTAACTCGACGATCAAAGCAGACGTCCTAGAGTCGTCAATTCGTCATCCACAAAACTCAACTAGCACAGCTTAACCGCAAGATTATGTCGTAGAGACACACGCCAAGAAACCATCAAGAACCATTAGAAAAAGGAATTGCGCTTCACAACACATTAATAAATTTACAATTGCTGTTCATATCTTGTTCAAGCAGACGTATCTACATACAAGTATATATACAAGTTGAATAACAGAACTAGAATTAGATACAGAATAAAATGAAGGTAACTTTAATCAACCAACACTTCCATCAAATAAATCAGCACAATCCAAAATCAATCCTAGAGAGCAAACAGTGTTGTACCCTTACTCTCCCAACAAAAGCATTATAGCATGAAAAATCAATCCTAGAGAGCAACAGTGTTGTACCCTTACTCTCCCAACAAAAGCATTATAGCATGAAATTCATGATTCCCAACTCACACAACTCATTATTAGACCATACAAAGCATACAAAGATATATCCAATGGATAGATCAATAAGCATCATTGGCCTTGATCTCCATCAGCAACCAGTCCTTCCTCGAATTCTTTGGTAGTCTTAAAAGAGATCTGACCCGGCTGCCATTGTCACCGCTAAGAATGAGAGAAACGCCCTTAGCATATCATCATTGGCTAATCCATAGCTAGGTATCTCTCGAAATGCTGCTAGGATCTCATCATATGCTTGCGCAGCAGGCTCCGCAGCGGACTTGTGCAGCATCGAATTTCTGACATTATTGTCTTCTCTTTTCTTCCCTGTCAATATACCATCATCTTCGCCGCTACTACAAGAAGGATAAGGATTCAAATAGTAGGATATATCATTGGTTATTTTCAGATTCGCGTCCAGAGATCCACTCTGGGTGGCGTGACACTGATTGTATCGTCTAGGTCCTCATATCGACCATTAGCAGCCATAGCGTGTGGTCACCACCATGTTTGACATGGTTACTTTCGCTCAACACGAAGCAAACGACATGGGGTTTGTACATGCTCACGATGGGGTACTGAAGTGGGATGCAAGGGAGGTGGAGATCCTTGTAGATATCTTACGACCAGAGCTCGGTGGCGTCGAGTCTGTCGACCATACCATCCATCACCCACTCCCTGCCGCCGTTGGATATGTTGGCCCAGCATAGTCTCCGATCGCCGACGGGGAAGACGCTGGTGGTGTCCCACTGCGAAGGCAGTTCCCCAAGTTCATCGTCACCATACCAGATCTGCGGACGCTTCGAGCTCCACTCACCGGACGAGAACAACAAGAGTCGGCCACCTTCGTCCTTGCCGTGTCGTCGTCCTTGCTCACTGCCACCATCTGGAGCTCCGCCACGACGACATCGTCGTCGTCTTCACCCCAGCGGCGGCGCAGGATACCGGTGCAATCAGTACGGAGCTCACAATTCAAGGGACCGCTGTGCCAGGGGGGATACCTGCTGTCCTCGCTTTCGCTGGGATAGTATGCAGTGACGGAACCAGCGATCTTGATTAAAGGGGGCCGTATAAATGTGATCGTATTTCTAGTGTGATAAAAATATACATAATAATATGTGTCAAGAGCTTTTTT
>DXKC01000339.1:0-13787 GCA_031170775.1 Cymbopogon citratus
AATTTTGACACATGAACAACTAAACAAACACGGGAGCAAAAGCTAGACTAAACACAAATATAAAAGTGATTGTAAGAAACGCTTCGCTCTCTAGTATTAGCTACTTAGATAAAAGAACAAAATAGGTCTCGAAAAAAGAAGAAAACCGAGAAAGAGTAAAAAGGAATAAGAAAATTGAACGGAGTTGGAAGAGGAGAACAGTGTGGACAAGCGAAGAGATACTAGCAAATGTAAAAATTCCACGTATAGTTGCCTACCCGTTCACACTTGCCTCGTTCGGTCGTCGTGTCGTTCCCGTTCTCTCCTTCTCGCATCCCTCTCGTCCGTACGTCGTCGTCGTCGTCGCCGCCGCCGCCTGGCTCGCACCGCCGACACCGTCTCAGCCCAGATCGAGCCCCCCCTTCCCAAATCGGGCTCTAGTTGGCTCCCGCCACCGCCGCCGCCCTACACCAGGTGCCGGGGCCTTGGCCGATCTCTTCGCCGGCGAAGCGCGGTCAGCAGGTATTCCCGCCCCCTTCTCTTCCCTGTTTGCTGCGCAAAATCGAGTTCCCAAACTAACTCAAGCTATTTTGGCTATTCGATGCCTAGTAACCTCTAGCTTTTTGCGAAAATTATTGGGTGTACGTGTGTACACACATGTCCCTCTACTAGATCCGTCCCTGGTCGCCGCCCTATACCAGGTGCCGATGGCATCGCTGATCTCTTCGCCGGCGAAGAGCGCCCAGCAGGTATTCCCACCCCTTCTCTTCCCTGTTTGCTGTGCGAAACCGAGTTCCCAAGCTACCTCAAGCTATCTGGCTATTCAATGCCGAGTAAATTCTAACTTTTTGCGAAAATTATTGGGTGTAGATGTGTACACCCAAGTCTTTGTACTAGATCCGCCCCTGGGTTTGGGGTTGCTCTGAGAAAAATGCTAGCAGTCAGCAAGATGCAACACAAAAATGGTCTCAGGGCTGCATATGACATTAGGAAGCCCTAAATTACGTAATAATTGTTGACTGTAGATGTCAATTAGCAGAATGCGTGAAAGACTAGGCGCAATTGTAGTCTGGAAATTTTAAGAACCCCTTTGACCAACCTTCATGCTACTAAACAGAAATGGAGCAGTGTGTATCACATTTCTCCTGTAGGATCCCTACCTCTCTTGTATTACTAGGTGTAACTCTGAATACACAATGATCATGTGGTCTATACTTCTAGTGAGCCACTGAGTAAATTAGAAATGGTCAGTGTGTTGATCATTTCTCACCTGTGGGTTTGACATATATCTTTCTATTCCTAATATCAATTCATGCTTCTATTTGTGAATGATAATAAGTACTTCTTTGGATCATTATTTTAGTAATAACATGTATCTGTCTATTCCTGATTTCACCATGATTTCTTGATCCGCCGGAGGCACCAGGTACTAGCAGCATTAATTTTTTGGATTGAGTGCTACAGCAGGCCAGTTGTTAGTAGCATAAAGTTAGTTTCTGTATAGCATTATTTGTTTGGTTCTCTCTTAACTAGCAATTAGCTGCAATTTGCAAACCTTCATGGTTGATATGCAGAGGGACTTTTTGATTTTGTTTATTTAAGACATAAAGTAACAGATGTTATTGCTTTAACTTATTTCCCTTTTCCCCCTCTACTAATCTAGAAAAAAGTTTTTCCAATATAATCTGCTATGAACTATTTGATAAATGCACAGAATCTGCTAAAAGAAACCAAAATATGCACACTGCTGCTTTGCTTATATATACATATCTAAAGCAGTAAAGTTGTATAATTCTACTGAGGCTAGTTCCATAAATGCAGCAGTATGGTACTAAATGCATACATCTATGACTATGTTTCATAGGACTACAGATATGACCAGCACTGATCGATGCCTCACGGAGCTGCTTGCACAATTGGCATCCTGCTATTTTCATGCAGAGCTGGTCATATTTGTTAAGTGTTATGGAATATTGATGAATGCATTTAGTACCATAGTGCTGCATTGGCATATTAGAATGCATTCAGTTTATTTTTGCAGATTGCGTGTTTTAATCAAGTAGTTCATTTTTAGAAGGTGGCACTATCGAAAAAACTTTTTTTGCTAGGTTAGTAGACAAAAAACGAATAAGTTAAGGTATAACATCTGATACTTCATGTTAAATGTGAATGCTGGTACAAATTTTATAAGAGAACCTTTTTTTTTGTCTGAAAGCTAGCTTTTACTTCTTACTTTGGACATGCTGTATACTGTGTAATTGAATAGTTGGTACGGCATAGATAAATCATTTTCAAGTTTGTCTTGACAGGTACAGTGATTTGAGATTCCATACTACCTGTAGCTTCATGGTTTCAAGACCAGGTTGTTTTCACCTGAGGTTGTGTTCGAAATGTTAGTGGTATGAAAATTGCCTCGATTGGGGGCAATGGCATCTAGTACAAAATCCGATTTAGTGTCTGGTAGCCCTGACGGGCATGGATACTTCAATGCACAACGTGGGTCCTATGCAGCTGCTTCATTGGAAAGGTCAGGAAGCTTCCGTGAAGGCGGTGATGGCTATGCGATGTTTTCAGCATCAAGCTCATCAAGGTCAGCTGCAGTGGACTCTATCAATCTAGTTCAGTCACTTGTTGTGGACTTAAGACCTGCAACTGGGGATCACAAAACATCTCGGTCAGATCTAAGGAAATCAATAAGTTCCATTTGTGGAACCTCCACAGAAGATTCAACATCAATTCCATCTCTGGGGAGAAATTTACCAAATGCTATTGAAGAGATCAGACGCTTGAGGAGTAATCTTAACGACAATTCAAATAAGGCCAGGTATTATTTCATTACTTTGTTGTCTTGCGATGAACTTATCAGATGAAAGGTGGTAGCAGATACTTGAATGTAATCTCATTACAAAGAAACACAACTTTTTTTTTTTTTGTGAGACTTAATAGTTTATAATGATGTGTTTTTTACCTTCTGGTGGAAGTTGTGTAGGGAAAGTTTTAAATTATATGCTCCTGTCAAATTGTTCACTGTGGAGTACTTTTGCAGGGAAAGATGTAGAGCTTTTGGTGGTGCTATTGCGAAGATCGATAAACTTTATCCCAATTTTGTGCGAAAACGTTCTCGAGGAGACAGTTCATCTAATGATCGAACTAGTGTGTTATCATCTGGAGGAGTTACCCCTAAAAACGTTCCTCAGAGCCATTTAAATGCAGATGATATGGAACCTGGACTTCTGAGAGAAGAGAGGACAAAGAATGCAGGACAAAATAGGAGAATACGTACATCCATGGTGGAGGTTGGTCCTGTTTCCAAATGTTCATTTAGTTTATTTTTTTATTTTATCTTATAAAAGATGTTAGATAGTTAGTGCTATTTACGAAATGATACAATTGGGTTTTGCCAGCTTTGAACTCATTTATATATGTGAAATTCGTTGTGCGTCAACCTAGGCCTTATTTTGCAATGTGGTTTAGTTATTGTTTTTTAGCATGGTAAATTTATTCTATTGCCATTGTTAATTTGCAACTGATGATACTTCATTACTTAATGTACATAGAGGCAATGTCATTTGATGCCTTGTTTAGCCTACCAGGGATTTTTGTACCATTTACCTGATGGACATCTGATTTGTTAGATGGATGCAAGGACAGCTGGTCCATCAAGAGGCCCTGGACCTACTGATAGAATCTCAGATCCTGGCAAAGCCACCAATGGCAGTTCTGCAGTCCCAGAAGAAAAAATCAGAGGTTTGGCAACAACTATTGATGGTTGGGAAAAGCCAAAACTGAAGAAAAAGCGTTCTGCCAAGGCAGACATGTCACTGGCTGGTGTTTCGAGGACTGTTGATGTAGACCGAGAGTCAAAACAAGGCATGCAACACAAGTTTAGTAATGACAGTAGGGCGAGACTGACAAGTTCTCCTAGTTTCAGGTTAGAAATTTAACCACCTAGGCTTTTGGAGTTTATATCTCTGGTTCTATATTGATTCTGAGATTTTATCCCTTTGAACTTCTTTTGAGAGGGAACTTAACTGTCATTGAATGAAGATAGTTGGGAACATTTTAAGAAGTTTCTACCTGAAGATTCTGCAGTATGATTAAATTAATAAAGTTTTGGGATATGCTCCATCCTGAAATAATAAGTGTATTTTGATCAGGGGAAGTCACACAAAGTAGATTTGAACCCTTAATTTCTCTTACGATATTTTGTCATTTGCTAAAGAATCAATATCATCTCTGAAGCACTTTGAATACAAATCTATTGGTGCAAGTTTTATATCCTAAACTTGTATACAATCTAACAAACTGTTGGTCAAAGTTTGTAAAAGTTTACTTCTTCCTGTCCAAAATATGCCTATCATTCTGGGATGGAGGGAGCAGTTCCTTAAATCACCAATGAAAAAGTTTGTTATGCATTCCATTTTGCTTTCTAGCCTTTGGGTATCACTATATGAAACTGAATGTGCAGGTCTGGAACTGTTGCGCCTGGCACAATTAAAGCAGATTTGCTTTCTACACAAAATGGTATTGTGCGACCCTTAAATAGGAGTGACCAAGACAGTGGTTTCCATCCTATTAACAAAAGGGAACGTCAAGTTGCTTTAGATAAAGAAACACCCAATTCAAGAACCATTAACAAGTAAGATGTGCTTCTTTACCTTTTCCGCTCTGTGCTCCTCTACTTTATCATTTACCACACTAAACTAAGAAAGTTATCTTCTGCTGCCCACTGAATCCTAATTTTTTCATCATACCTGTGATTAGCATTTCACCGCCAACTTAGCCCACACACCTGAACAAACAAAATCAGGCCTTGATGCATTGATTTTTCAGGCCTAATGAAGATGACAGTGGATGTAACATTGCATCATTACCGAAGGCGAATGGATCTGCGCGGGGACCTCGATCAAATTCAGGGTCAATATTGAAGTCATCTCCAAACATTCATCGATCACAAGCTAGTTCTGATGATTGGGAACATCCTTCTGGTACAAATAAGTTAATTTCTGCTGGTGGATCTGGCAATCATAAACGTACGAAATCTACGCATTCATTATCCCCTCCGACCCAGTGGGGTGGACAGAGGCCTCAGAAGATATCCCGTTCAGCAAGGAAGTCAAATTTAGTCCCTATAATCACTACTGATAGTGCACTGGTACCAGGTTCGCTGGACAGTCCTGTTAATGAAGATTGTGCAGGTCTGCCAAGGCGTGCATCTGTAAATGGTCTTCAACAACCAAAACGAGATCCTGGGCTCTCGACTGGATCTGAAGGCGATGAGCCTGTAGTTGCTGAGAAAAAGCTAAGGGACAAGGGCAAAAGGGCTGGTGAACTGGATGATGGACATGGCTCTGGTTTTCAGAAGATTGCTATGCTTGGGCATCCTTCCAAAAGGAATAAGTTGTCTGCTGATGAGGATATTGGAGATGCTGCAAGGAGACAAGGAAGAGTTGGGCGGGGTTTTACTCCGACCAGGCCTGGAACTCCTGTATCCATTGACAAGCTTGAAAATGCTCCAACTACAAAACAAAGAAGTGTGAGGACAGTCTCAGAGAGAACTGAGAGGTGACTTTTTTCCTTAGCTGAAAGTCAGTTTTATGCGGCTAATCAATACTCTAACTCTGAATTTTCCCTGTAGTAAATCTGGGAGACCACTGATGAAGAAAATGTCTGAGCGTAAAGGTAATGCACGGCCTAGGCACGCAAGTAGCAGTGTGCAGTCAGACTCTCCAGGTACATGCTCAAAAGCTTCTCTTGGTATCGATTAGAGTGCTTTATGCAATTTGAAACAGTTTCTTTTGAACCATACCCCCTTGAACTTGTGCTGTTCACTTTTCAGTGCAATCTGAAGATGATCACGAGGAACTTCTTGCTTCAGCAAATGCTGCCCTGAGTATTGACTTTACCTTCGCATTCTGTTTTTTTTTTGGTTATCTTCATTGGAAAATTATTTAATATTTGAATGGTATTTTTCTTGTTGCAGGATCTGCTTGTGCAAGCTCTTTCTGGCGTCAGGTTGAACCTTTCTTCGCCTTTTTAACTGCAGAAGACATCACATATCTTAGTCAACAGGTAACGTTGGTGATTTTCTATTGCGCCAAAAGACATATATTTTACTCTTCACTACATTAATTTATTCTTCTTGGTCAATATTTTGTTGGTTAGATACATTTGCAAGATGATAACACCTCAAGCAGGTCAATGGAAGGGGATGAATGCCAAAAATATAAGGTACCTTTTCATAACTCTGTCCTTGCAGTATTACTGTACTAACAAAATTGCCCTTGTGACAATGCATTTCTGGCTAGTTTCTGTTTGTAGAAATGGTAGAAGTCGTTTCATAACTTGATTTAAATTAAGTCCTATGCTTGATGTTTTTTCCCAACATACAGGGTGGTCTTGAATACATTTCACAGCCCTCAACTCCAGCCACTAGCAACAAAGATGATCACGCTGCCCTTCCAAATGGTTTTGGCTTGAATCAGTTGGATAATGGCATAGGGGTTGGCTGGGAGGCAAGCTGCATAGAACCTATCCTCGATCAACTTGTCCATGGAATTGGGGTACCAGGATGGTCTTCAGTTGGTCAAAGACTTATTCAAGCATTGATCGATGAAGATAGAATTGATAGTATTACCAACAACACTTACGTAAGCGAGGGATATGCATTTGATACACATGAAGTTCATTTTGATGAAGGAGGATGGAAGTCTCACTCAAATAACTATAAGTTAGAACCTTTAATGAATTTTGAAGCTTCAAGGAGGGGCCCAAATGGTCGGATAATGGATTCTGACTGGAAATATAATGATGAAGTGTCACATAAAAGTGGCAATGTCATGGATAAAGCCAAGGTGTGGCCTGAGTTTCAGTACAGTGAGATGTGCTTCAATGATAGGATTATCATTGAGCTGAGTGAAGTTGGTGTATCTATTGAACCTGTGGTAGGTTGTTTTCTTACTACAACCATAATGTTTCTACTCTATGTTTTAGTTACCGTGTTATGATTTTGTTACTTTTCGGTTTTATTACTTTATTTACTAATATGCATATTCGGTTCCAATGATGGTGTTACTTCCCATCTTCTTACTCTATTGTACTATCTCCCACTTGATTCTGCTCCTATCCAGCTCAATTGTGCCTTCTGCTCGATTCCACTGCTGCTCGCTTGATTTCTTCCATCCTTGCTTGTCAATCATTCGATCTGGAAGGGTACGGTGGTGGTAGTTAGTCTGAGGGCACAGGACAGTGAGAAAAGTGAAAGGAAGCGGAGAGATGAGTGGCGTTAGCGCATCCGGAGGACAGAGGGAAGCGAGAGTCATGGCAGGGGTGTGGGGCAGACGCGGAGGCTGAATGACGAGTCTGTAGAATGAGAGAGGTGCGATAGGGCGGCGCCTTGGATCGTGATAGGCAGGGTTTAGGGGCACATGGCCAGCCCACTTGTTCTTTTTTCGTTTGTTTTCCTATTCTTCCTCCTTCACACTGATGTCTTGCATTTCCTTACCTTGGTATGGTGTCGCCTCGCCTCATGCTCCAAAGCGGTAACCTGCTATTGAGTCGCAATGCCTCTCTTTACTGCCTTGATAGCCATGTAAGCCAGTATATCCATATATTTACTTACATGCTTTTCTGTTCATTTGAAAACTATTTGGATAGGTGTCTGCAGGGGTGACACCACGTTTATTTTCTCTCGTTCCAATGCACCATGGTGAAGAAATTTTTCTACTATTAAATTGAGATTTTACCACATAATCCTTTATGTTCTTTGATGTGTCATAGAGCAGTGCAGCAGGGTAATATTAGTGCTAAGCTTCGCTCCTTGGTGTATGTGTACTCTCAGAGTTCTATACACATACCATCTTAAGATGTGAATAATTTTGTATAGTAGGCTTGTTCATTGTCTGAGCCAGATTGGTTTGGATATTTTGATATCCTTTTCTCTCTACAGCCCTCTCTGTGCTGCACTCTCCTTCCCTTAAATTTGGTATTTATCCTTCCGTCTGAATTGATTAGAGAACATGGAAAGTGGAATATTGCATGTTAGTTTCCTTCCCTTAGATTTGATATTTATCCTTTCGTCTGAATTGATTAAAGAACATGGAAAGTGGAATATTGCATGGTAGTTTACTCCCCTTAGATTTGATATTTATCCTTTCGTCTGAATTGATTAAGAACATGTAATGTGGTATATGGAATATCACATGGTAGTTTTTTTTATTAGGACACTAGTTTGTTCCTCTTTTTTCTTTTTTTTTTCTTTTTTTTTTCTCGAGCACGCATGAGAGCTGCACATCATTATATTAAGAAGAAAAAAGGGGGAAGAGCCCTTACAAACACACCCACCCGCCCCACACCAGGTCCTTCAAAACTAACACACGCTTATTACAAACGAGCCTGACCACAACCTAGGCCCACAAACTTAGTTTGGCATCAAGGCAAAAAGGTATGAAACACCTTAGCCCCGTCCAAACCCCAAAAATGCAGTTCCTCACCAGCGAGTTGTAAAGCTCTAATCAGGTTTGGAGGCACTCCACAAAAAACACAATTGTTGCGATGCTATAAAGGGTCCTAAGGATGACAACAGAGTCTGCTCCTCGTTCTCTCCTAGAATCTTCTCCCACCAGTCATCAAAAGATGTTTCTGCTAGCTGTGGAGCAAGGGATTGCATACCAAATTTTTGCAGCAGTCTAAACCAAAACTCTCTAGCAAAATTACAGGACAGTAGCAGATGGCTGTGCTTTCTTTCTCTTGGTCATAGTGGGGACATCTTTCTGGATGAGACAGTCCTCTCTTAGCAAGACAATCAGCTGTCCAGCATCTATCATGTACTACCAGCCACATGAAAAACTTGCATTTACCTGGAGCCCAAGATTTCCATGTTCTTTCTCAAGTTTCTTCCTGGGCTGACTCCAAAATGTTTCAGGGATAATGTAGCTTCTTAGTTAAAGCATTTTATTCTTAGTAATATTGTTAATTTGGTCCAGTTTGTAACTTCCCTTTCCTCGATGAATCCCCAATTTTTGAGCATAGATTTCCAGTGTTTTGACTTCTTGTTTCCATTTCAGCCTGCTCTTGCACAGAGTGAGGACGAGGATATTAATGCTGAAATCTGTAAATTAGAAGGCCAACTTCATAAAGAGGTATTCATAACTTACTAAGTGCATGGACGTGTGTATTATTCCTTGATCAACATATTTTGTTATTCTTAATCTCTTCAACCCATGTCTACAATATAGCATACCATTTTAATTGCTTTACTTCTACTGATGCATCACATTTCATTTATTGATTGACTTGTTTTACTATCTTTGATGTATTTGACCCATATCTACAATATAGCACTCCCATAATTAATTGTAATACTTCTGCTGATATCATAGGTTGTGGAGAAGAAGAACTTGCTATTGAAACTGGATGGCAATGTTACAACTGCAAAAGAGTCTCAGCAGAGGTATTTTCAGGCCATTTGCATCTATTATGGAAACTGATTCTCATGCTGCAAACTCTTATGTAAACTTGGTGCACTTTGTAATAGGGAATTCTCACGGCTTTCCATGGATAGACTTCTCCTGAGAGCATATGAGAAATATATGGTAACTCCCTCAAATCTCCAATATGTACCTATGTTTCACTTTGGTCATGCTACTGATTAACTAATTGCCATTTTAATTTAGTTATATCAACCTAATTTTGTTTATTATTAGCTTTGCTGAAACTCTTTGCTCTACGTATCCAATTTCCTTTATCATCCTTTTTTTTCCAAAAAATATTAGTTCATTATTTGTTAATATTCTTTTCACTTGTTGAGCATATAAAATCTTTGACTGATGTATTGAAGAACCCTGTGTGTATCATGCATTTATTTTGATACAATGAGAGCCCAGTCAACTATTTTTGTTTTAAATGTTGAAAAAGTATGTTATTACCAATAATTAAACATTGTAGCTGTGCAGCTTAGGGCTACCACAATGTAGCTAAAATATGACCTTAAGTTAATGACTGCATTCTTTAAAATGAACCACAAACATTATGGGAAGTCGCTTTTTAAAGTCCTCAGTAGATCTCAAGCTTAGATTGCACCTACAACAACAAACAACTTAGCCTTTTGTCCCAAACAAGTTGGGGTAGGCTAGATATGAAACCCAAAGATACAAGAAACAGAGAGACACATAGAAGGTCATGGCTCAGGCACGTGGATGGCTAGTCTCCAAGCGCTCCTATCCAAAGCTTAAGTCCTTGGAGATATTCCACTCCCTAAGGTCTCTCTTAACTGACTCATCCCAAGTCAGTTTAGGTCGACCTCTACCGTTCTTCACATTATTGTCCCGCTTTAGAACCCCACTACGCACCGGTGCCTCGGGAGGCCTTCGTTGGACCAAGCTTAGATTGCACCTAAGAAATATTTTTTTGTCTGTCCTCCCTTTTCTCCCCCTCCATGGCACACATTACTGTTGGTTGGCCACCTGCAGAATGGCTGCTAGGGCCAGGTGAACTCGCGTATAGAAAGGATGCCATTAGCATGTGGTCCAGGGCAGTGGGCGATAGGACCTCAAGCCGCGTGGTCATCGTCTCCTCTAGATCCTGCAAAGCAGAGAGAGAGTAGCCTCATCAGATCCATCCGCTGGGGGAAGTCTGGATGGGATGTGTGCTTGGGTGAGGACAATATATCTACAGGTATCTACGGACAAATCATCAAATTAATCACTCAAACATGGGAAGGAGGCAATAGCAGAGATACAGTAATCCGTGGTAACTTGTGATCCACAGCCAGCGGCGAGCCAATCCACCACGTAAAGCCTGTGTCTGAGCGTTGAGTTGACGCTTGTCCAGCGGCACTAGGACATGGATCAGGGAGGAGCTTGACCTCGCGCAGAGTAGCTAGCGTGCTGGATGGAGGCCCTGGGTCCTGACATTCGGATCGCAAGGTGGCCAAGATGGGACCCTGCCATGTAGCTGTAGCCTGCTGCCCTGCTTGTTTGTGAATAATTCGGATTGAAGCCTATATCAAGCAAAGGTCAAGGACATGTTCCATGCATGAGGGGCCGAAGGTGAAGAGAATTGCTGGGTCGAATGAGTGTTCACGGCATGGGAAGTTAGCCTTCTGTGTGGAAGGGGAGGTGGGCGATGGTGAGATTTTTTTTTTTGGTTTTTTTTGGGTGGGTGGGCTAATGTCCTACTAGAAGCAGCATCGCTGAGGCTTGTGACTTAACTAGTACCATCTGCTATGGGTCCCCACATTTAAGGTTTGTTTGGTTGTTTCTCTTCGAGCATGCCCTAATATGAATCTAGTTCATGCCTAATAAATTTCTCCTGATGTTATTTTGAAAAGTATTTCAGCCTGCTTAGCCTGGCCTACACAGTTACTTGGATTGTTGCTTGAGATAAAAAATGACAATTATTGTGTTGTGTGCGTAACCATGACCGGTTTCTGCAATGCACTTGAGTGCTGGTTCTTGCCATGCTCATCTAGGTTCAGGAATTTGATTTGCTTGGCGGATGCTATTTCCAAACCACTGGAAGTGGGACAGCTTCGTTGGTGTGCCACCTTCATACTTGTTTTAGTTATTTTGAGGTGGTGCATCTTCATAAATTCGAGCTTGAGTAATGTGTCATTACTTGGAACTTCCATTTAAGTTCTACAGTTTATGTTCAAGTGTTAATGAACTTACAGAAGAACTAGGAAGTAGAATACGTCTGCACCGAACATTCTTTATAAGGAAGAATAGATTTTTGTAGACATTCATTAGCTCTGCTTACTTTGTGGATTCTGAAACTTAATATGTTTTCACATTCTTAGCTAAGTGATTGACTGTTTCATGTTAATCTCCAGGCCTTCTGTGGTCCAAATGTTTCAAGCAGCAAAAATGTTAGTAGAGCTGGCAGACATGCTGCTCTAAGTTTTGTCAAACGAGTACTAGTGCGATGCCAAAACTATGAGGAGACAGGGACAAGTTGTTTTGATGAGCCTACTTTCAAGGATATGTTTTTATCGGCGACATCTCACAGAAGCAGTCCAGATGCTGCTTCACAAGGTATTGCATCACCATAATAATTATTTGCATTGTCTGTAGCAACTTTTGTTTATACGACCTCCCTCCCAAAAAGGATGCAATTATGAGTTTGGACTGGGTTAAACCTCCTTATTTTTGACTAAGTTTATAGAAATATTTTATTATTTATTTATGACTCCAAATAGGTATACTATGAAAATATATTCCATTCCATGATCATTCTAGTGGTACCTATTTGGTATGATAAACTTTAATACTTTTTTTTGTATAGTTTTGGTCAAACTTAAAAATATTTGACTTCTCGAAAAGCGAGGGTTGCATCCTTTTTGGGACTGAGGGAATACTAGTTATATGTATCACATTGCCCAGCCATCAGGGATCTGATTTATTATTATTATCTTATTTGCAGATAATCATACAACAGTGAAATCAGTCCACAGGGCCAGTGCATCAGATGCTTCACGAGGAAGCAGTCACCTGACGGACCTGTCATTTGCAAAGGAGGACCCCTGGACAAACAATGTAAAACAAAGGGAATTGTTGCTCGATGAGGTTGTAGGTAGCATAACAGGTGGAACTTTGAAAACCCCAGGTCTTGGTACTTCACTTGTCAGCAATACAAAAGGAAAGAGAAGCGAGAGGGACAGGGAAGGGAAGGGACACAACCGAGACAGCCTTAGGTCTGGGCGTCCATCGTCATCCAATGCAAAGGGTGAAAGGAAGAATAAAACAAAGCCCAAACAGAAGACAACCAACATCTCTGCTCCTTCAAGCAGTAATCCTAGGGATGTACAGCTTCCCGCCAAAATAATGCCTCCCAGCAATGGCAAGGACAGCACAGCAGCTCGAGCTGCTGCTAGACATGATAATCCGGCAAATGCTTCAAACGATGCTGAGATGCCAGACTTATCTAACCTCGAGCTGCCAGGAATGGACGTTGACTTTGGCGGCTGGTTAAATCTGGACGACGACGATGGACTCCAGGATCTCGACTTGATGGGCCTCGAGATCCCCATGGATGACATCAACGAAATAAATCTCATGATATAGCAATACATTTTCATTCTCTGCTGGCCCACCCATAGAAAAAAGCTTATGATATAGTGCATAGGTAACATGTAATTTTCTCACAGTAACCACCAACCCAGCAGTTTTAACACCAGGCCGTGTAGGCTTCACTTAGTTTTGATGAAAAAAATGTTTATAGAGAACTCTTGACAATCCCTACAACCACATGTTCCCCTTTTTGTACCAGCGTGTAATTTGCCTCCCTACCTTGTACCCTATGGTCTTCTGTCTGTGTAGACGTATGTGTACATATCTATTTTTGGTGCTGTACAAGGTAGGGAGTCTAGTTACCCCATTTATCGAGGTGTACTTCAAAGGTTGTATATATATATATCAGTAAATTCAGTATCACCATCATCATAGATTCTTTGTGCTGAAATAAAGCGCGTCGGTTATACCTTCACTAGAATCTTCTCCCTGTTGGCATGCTGTCGCTTGGGCACAATTAGTCACATAAGGGCCTGTGCAACGCACCTACGTGTACTGGCGCTTCTGGTAGACGGTACGCCTTCTTTGCAATTAGTTTGCAAATGGATTCAAATTTGGTAGGTCTTTGCAATTAGTTTTCACTAGCGGGACTTGCTGATAACTGAGCCTCGCTTGAATCCATTTGCAAAGATGGGCTACCAAATTTGAATTCATTTGCAAAGAAGACCTACCAAATTTGAATTCATTCGCCTTGTCCTTCCCCTTTGATTCAGTCAAAATAATTTCCAACCCAGTGACATA
>DXKC01000341.1:7335-31049 GCA_031170775.1 Cymbopogon citratus
TGATAAGCATCAAGGGAAAAAATTAACATATTTTTGTTGTAAGAAGACTTACACTGATAGTTCCTTCAACTCCCTGAGGTGAAGGGCTCTCACAAGGATAAAGTTCAGCCTAGCAAGCTCGAGAATCATGCTGTTGTGTGCCTCTTCATGCTCGTACTCCGTAATATAATGCATGGTTTCAAGCCGTCTTGTGAACCGTGGGAGCGCAATGTCGAGGGCACGGGAGATCTGGTCTGATATTGGTGACTTGACCTTGCCTTTGATGTCCATGAGGTGGCCCCTCGCAAAGGCGATCGCTTCATCGAGAACCACCTCATCTGGAAATGCCATGTGTGCTGAATTGTACAAGCTCAACAGGCCTCTGGGGTCACTGCAAAGGCTTGAGCTAAAACTGCCTATGTCATCTCTGAACTTGTCGAACACATCTGCATGTAGATTATTGGTTCAAAACATATGTAATTAAGGCCTTATTCATCTAATAAGAACCAAATCAGGAAAATGCAGTAGAGGCTGGCTAAATTATAAAAAGTAGAAAACTATATCAAATAATATATTAATTGCCAACTAGATTGCATCAGTTTAACATGCACTTCAGTTTAGTAAATCTCTACAAAATTGCAAGAAAAAATATACAATAACAAGTGACAAAGGTAAAAAAGATGAGAAATGAATTTCCTAAGATTGCACATTGGTTGTAATTTCACTCTAGTTCCATAGAGTTCAGTGTGAACCAAACTTAATCTATCAAACTCTGACTGAAAATTAATAGAAACCAAACATGCAATTTTGTATGAGCTATTCTCTGCTCTGAATTACCTGTAGATACCCAGATCCCATGCTGCCGAAGTAGGCGAAACCGGAGTGCAACAATGTGTAGGCTGTCGGAGTCGGGCTCTTCTGCTCGGATTCGATTCAACGCAGCTCCGATGACCTTGCGGAAGTGGTTGTCCAAGCCAAGACGTTCAAGAGTGTCGACATATGTTACCAAATCAGCTACATCTAAGGCATCCAAGCTGTCATTGAAAACCTCACGTACTTGCCCCTTGAGCAGCTCTGCCCTCTCCCTCATCCACTGCTCTGATCTCTGCATTAATTGAGAGGTCCATTACTAATGCAAAGTTGCAAACATAACAAATTCACAAATGAACTAACAGGCTAGCTAAAATGAGTAAAACTAAATTTCAGGGAGTTTATTAATCAATGTTCATGCTCTTAGTATTGGTGTATGCTCACCTGTGAGACGGGAGGGTCATAGGTGATGAAGAAATCACCCCATACAGAGGGCGCAAACTTCTCGTTGTCACCAGCGGCGGGAACCAGTACTGTGCTGCTCTGAGCGATGCTGATCGCCTGCTGGCCGTTCATAGCAGCAGCAACCTTGCTGGGGGTCATGTTAATGGTGATGCAGTTACAACTTGCTATATGACTCTACAGCTGGTTGTGGATTTACTTGCTGTAACAATGGGTACTGAGGAGGTGATGTGGCTACGATGGTATATGGATCCCTATTTATAGGCCAACCTAGCTACTGATCGAGGTGGTAGTTGTGTAAGAAATGGCCTGCTGCATGGTGCATTCATGCAGGGACGTGGCTAGGAAATTAAGATTCAATAATTGGTGTTAGGTATTACGTACATATGAGGAGAATAGACAGACAAAAAGCTGAAAAGATTTCATTAACAAATATAGTATATGCACGTGAATCACACAGAACAGGGATGGATGGACGAGCTTGTGCCAATCGCATAGATATTTCGAATGCCAGCATTATGTAATCAAGCTGGGGCTTCAGAGTAAATTTGAAAGAAGGAAAACATATCTTGTCTATGTGACATGTGTGGTGAATTTGAGATGATAACACACAAGGACACCGAGGTGGAAGGTCTTGAGTTTGAATCTCTATGACTCTACAGCATTATATAATCAAGCAGGGCAACAGGACACAGGAGGCAGCAGGCGGTAGCCAGAGGCCCGCCAGCCGCGCCAGACGCCAAGGGCTGGGGCAGGGCAGACAGTGACTGCGCAGCTGTCTGTTGAGCCTTGCTAATATAATCCCTTATTCTCAAATCTGATTTCTATTTCAATTCTAATGTTGATGTCAGAATTCCTTGAATGATGATTTAGTTTGATTATTATGTCATATCTTGTACTAGAGTTGCCACAGTGGAGGACACCAAATCAACATTAAATAAAACTCCTTTTCTTTTTTCCTGCTCGTTTGCCAATTATATAAGTAGTGCCTCAAACCCAACCTTTTGCTCAAGCACAATATCAAGTATTAGAAGAAACATAAGATAATTGTTGAAGAACCAAAAACAGTACAAGAACCACACCTAGCAATGCAAATGGTTTGCAAAATAATCCCATGTCACAACCTAGAGCTGAAAATTATGGCCTTGATGCATACATGTAGTTAATGGGTTTCGTGGATGGAACATGGAAGGATGATTGTGAATTGATTAATGCCCATTATAATTGTATAGATTACAATAAGTCTAGAGGGAGTTATGAGGACTTCAAAAATCAACATGCATGTGAATGGGTTTTCCTGTGTGTTTTCGAAAAACCATAAAGGTAATTCAATTTACCCTAATGGTGTATACAATAACCATCAGGGAATTTCAAGTTTCCAGTAGTGATGTGATGAACTGTGAGTAGTGATGTGATGAACCGTGGTGAGGGCAGTATATTTTGGCCTGGTGTGGACGATATGAATGCTTTAATAGTGGTCCTTGCCCTTGCAGCAATGACATCAATGGTGATGATGGTCATGGCCGGGTCTCCATCATACCAGCCCCATTGTCTCGGCGCTAGATACACCCCCAATGCAGAGTAAATAGTGTGAAACAACTCGAACATTGTTTCGAAGAAAATTCATTACGGATTATCCATTGGGAAGCACCATGCGGATGTGTGGATGATACATGGGCCCATGATGATATTTGATTACCGTAATTACGTTTAAACAGTTAGCGTGGCCCACACACCAGGGAAACAGTCTGTAACATGGCGGCTTTGGGACGGTCTGTATTTAATTTTTTTCCCTATTAACTACGTACAGTGGTGTAACACAACGATAAATAGTGCCTGCTACAGTAGATAAATACTGTATATACAAAGTGTCGAGCTCCATGAAAACTATATTGGAATGGAACTCAAGCTTTAGCTAACGTACCGGATTTCAACTTATAAGTATAAATACTCTTTTTTTCCAAATTATGAGTTCTTTTAACTTTTTTGGTTCATCCATTTTACTATATATCTTATTAACATATTATTATATCTATATGCATAGCAAAATGAACATATAAAAAATCAAAGTAACCTATAATTTAGAACCTGAGGAAGTATATCTACTACAGTCTATCGGATTTGAGGGATGGCCAGCGCTCAATCATTTATTGCCGTCACCGGCGCCAGAACAGCTGCATCATTATCTCAATAAAATTTGTAATCTAACAGTAATCTAAAAAATAGAGTATCTTAATAAAATTTAAAATGTATGCATCATGATATGTTTGCTTGTCAGGCATGCAGGGTACAGGATAAGAACGTGACTGAATTGCAGAATTATATGGCCAAGTATGTGAGTGTACATTCATTGTCATAGAAATAATTAATTTGGTCCATTTTTTCCATGACATGCACCATCTTATCTTTTGGACCATATAGTCATCAGCCAATATAACTGGAATGCATGTATTTGGCCCAATGATTAAGCTGGGAACATCTACTGCTGCAGATGGCAGGCACTCGGCAAAGCCATAATTGCACTCGCAAATGTTTGCCGAGTGCTGCACTCGTCTAAGGGGTCTCGGCAGACCACTGATCAGCAAAGGCTTTTTTGCCGAGTGCCGGATATCGGACGCTCGGCAAAGCAAAATCGTCGTGACGGCCAACTCACGATAACGACCATCTTTGCCGAGTGTCCCGAGCCGGCGCTTGGCAAATTCATTTAAATTTTTTTTTTCTTAAAACCTTTGCCGAGTGTCCCAGCCGGCTCTTGGCAAAAACGTTTTTATTTTATTTTTGCAAATGGAGCTGTTCAGGTACTTGTATAAATCGAGCATGTTAGTTGAGTTCAGAGCAAGTATAACATCCAATATTGGCAAATGGAGCTTCTCATCACTTTGTATGCCGTTTCCCTGGCGACAGTAGCAGTTCTCCTTTGGTTTCATAGACTCGGAGTCGTCGACAAGAGCAAGCACGAGAAGCGACTGCCGCCGGGGCCATGGACCCTTCCGATCATCGGCAGCATCCACCACGTGGTGCGCAGCCTCGGACACCGCACCATGATGGAGCTGTCTCGCCGGCACGGCCCGCTCATGTTCCTCCGGCTCGGCGAGGTCCCGACGCTGGTGGTGTCCAGCGCGGAGGCGGCGGAGCTGGTGATGAAGACCCACGACCTCGCCTTCTGCTCCCGGCCGACAACCAGCGTCACCATCGACATCGTCGGCTGCAAGGGCAAGGGGCTCGGCTTCGCCCCCTACGGCGACCGCTGGCGTCAGATGAAGAAGATCGTCGTCGTGGAGCTGCTGAACGCCGCGCAGGTGAAGCGCATCGGGTCCATCAGGGCCGACGAGGTGGGCTGCCTCCTCCGATCCATCGCCGCCGGCGGTGGCGTCGTGAACGTCAGCGACGAGGTGAAGGCGCTCGCGCCGGACCTCGTGGCGAGGGCCATGTTCGGTGGCAGCTGCGCGGAGAAGTCGGAGTTCATACGCCGGTACGACGAGGTCAGCGAGCTCGTGTCGGGGTTCTTCTTAGTCGACCTGTTCCCGTCGTCGAGGCTGGTGCGGTGGCTCAGCATCGGCGAGCGCCGCCTGCTCAGGACCTACGGCGGCATCCAGCGCATCATTGCCAGCATCATCGAGAGCCGCAAAGCTGCTGCCAGCACTGGCAGTGGCAGCTGCAGCGGCCTCGATCATGAGGATCTGCTGGGCGTGCTGCTCAGGCTGCAGAAGGAGGGCTCACTTGCTTTCCCTCTGACCTCCGAGATTATAGGCGCCGTCATGTTTGTAAGTATATATCCTCATTACAACATGTTTCTATCAGCACTTCTTTAAATTATCATAAAAATCATATTAAATATACATTAATTAAAGATGCCATTTCAGAATAATATATAGTGCTAATTTATCAAGTAAATAATTTAAGTCTCAATCAAATTTGTATATATAGAAAGGTATCAATATTTTATGAAATTAAATAAGTAACGACAAATTCATTAAATATATTTTTGTAGCATATATCTATTTTGAGACATAAATACTGATGATTTCATTAATAAATTTAGCCAAATATAAGATAGTTTGACTTCAAGCATCAGACCAAGCGAATTGCATCTTTTTATGATGGGGTACAATACTATTTTCATGTATCTTTTATACAATACATACATATATGTAATGCTCATATGTAATAACAACCAAATTATTACTTTTGTCAGGACACATATTCGGAGGTGCCACTACAACCCTAGGATCCACTCTGGAGTGGGCAATGTCGGAGCTGATAAAGAAACCGGGAATGATGAAGAAGGTACAGCAGAAAGTTCGCAGCGCACTAGGTCAATCACGGCGAGGGGTCATCACAAACACTGACCTCGTCGGGCTCAGCTACCTGCGAATGGTTATCAAGGAGGTTCTAAGGCTGCGTCTTCCAAACCCTCTGCTTGTCCCCCGTGAGTCAAGAGAGGATTGTAAGATCATGGGCTACCACATTCCTAGAGGCACCAAGGTGCTCGTGAACGCGTTTGCGATCTCCAGGGATGCCAGGTACTGGAAAGACCCCAAAGATTTTAGCCCGGAGAGGTTTGAGAACAGAGACTACAAAGGGACAAATTTCGAGTTCACGCCATTCGGCGCTGTTCGGCGGCGGTGCCCTGCGATCATGTTTGCAACGTCCACTCTGGAGATTGCATTGGCAAACCTTCTATACCACTTTGACTGGGCGCTTCCTGGTGGTGTGAGCCCGGAAATGGTGGACATGTCTGAGCAATACGGGATGGGTGTGACCAAAAAGTTGGACTTGCATTTGAGGGCCATTCCATATGTACACTCCATTGTTGCATAGGTAGGGTTGGGGCTTGCTAGTTGCACTTGACGTCCTTTACGGGTCTCCATATGTAGTTGGTTTGTTTTACTTTTTAGAGAAACTCCAATCTATGTGTTGACGTTGGATATATTGCAATCAAAAGCATACACCAGCAAGCACTACTACACAAAATGATTTTACACAAGGCGCACGTGGTGCCCTTCTATTAACCGAGTTGTTTACAAAATCAAATCACCTCGGTTAATGCCAGCAATTAACGGAGACAATCATTTTTATTAACCCAGGTCATCACAACTAACCGTGATTATTATGGAGACCGTCCGAAAATAACCGACTCCTCAAATCAGTGATCATTTTTGAAGGTATACCCTTAGAAGGCCTGACTCTGTTAAAAGGCTCGAGGCCCAAGAGACCAGTTACTTATGTGCAAGTATATAAGTAGCACTTAGGGTTTTGGAGCCTTCACTCACTCTGCCTGACTCTCTTTGCTCTCCATGTGGCACGCAACAAGTGTCCTCTCTCATCTCTCTCTCTCCGACCTATCCGGTGGGTCTTGGGGAGCAGTCCCTCCGGTGGGCATGGGGACTGGGGAGCCCTCAAGAGAAGTGTGGGAACAGCGTGGGGGTGGGGGGGGGGGGTGGGGGGGTGCGGCTCTGCAGCAGCGGCACTGGCTGCACAGGACACTCTCCAACTCTCCAGCAGCAGCGGTGCAGCTCTACTCTAACCTATCAAAGCACACCTCCACCACTACGGCTTCTCTCCCATGACGTGCACTCCTCCCCATCTCCTTTGGCCACCATGGTGGCTGGATATAGTGATATACTTTGCATAATAAATACTCTCTCCATACTATTTATTCAAGTCGTTTTGGATAAGGCTTGGATTAAACATTGAGAATATAAATCATGAATGACTTTTAAGTTTGATTGAGTTTGTAAATATGAAAAGCATATAAATAGATTTGTTGAAAAGTAAGAAGTCAAAGTTATGCTTTGGAGACCGTATCACTATCCAAAACGACTTGAATTACCAATACGAAGGGAGTATATGATGATGAAGAAAAGCAAAAGGATCGAAAGCTTATATACAATTTGTATATATATTGTATCATTTTTGTATGTGAACACTTTGAGCAATAAAATAGAATATGTCATTGTCAGATCGTGATGAGTGGTGAAGATAACACATTTTCAATACTACGTACTCCAGTTATCTTTGTACAGACAAGCGGTAGCGGTGTGCATCTTATTTGGCATGGGCACCGTTCTATACATATACTCCCTTTGCCCATGAAAGAATCAATATCTAGGCAAAAAATTGTGTCCAGAAGAATTAATTTCTTGCTAGATGTGACTCATAAAAAACAACAATTTCTAGATGTGTGAGCAGTCAACCATTCCACACTAATCTGTCTTGTAGTGTGGGTTGCAATTAACACAACCTCCCTCCTCTACTATATTGGATACTTCAAACAACACTACTTAATTAGACTTCTTGGTAACTGGAGAGCTATTAAGCTAGGTGCAACAGTTTAATGAGGGGAAGCATGTTCTTTTATCTTCTTCGCTAGTCTCTTCTAAAGTTGCTAGGAATTCGTTCTTTCAGGGACAACGAGAGTAATATATCCTCATATACATGACATGCTCCAATGAGTAGTATAAATTCATGTGTATTCTTTTTTATTTTTGCCAATATATACATTCCTGGAAATTAAAAAATGTGTGCTGTCGAATCAAACTTTGACAATAGGAACATAACTAGTGTACTACTGTCTACTAGCCTATTTGTAAGCCGCTTTTTTATTTTTTTACTTTTGACAAATTAGCCTGTAAAAAAAATAAAGACTGGGCTTTCTGCTGCAGATTTAGATGTTCCCTACATCGAAGTGCAGTGTCCATATATTGCTGGCTTTTGAGATACTAGTCTACCAACCCGTGCTCTCGCACGGGTTTTTCATGGGAATTTCAACTAATATAATTATTCCATCACATCTAAGTAATATTTATCTAACTAATGATTACTCCATATACCTATATATCTCTGTTTCATCAATGAAACTATATGTCTGTTTATTTAACACTTGAAAAGGTGATGACAACATTTGTATAGGTTTCCATCTTGGTCATTTGATTTATAAGATCGACTTTGTGGGTTGTTGGCATGTGTTGTCTAATGTAGCTTTTGCTATATATGATCAATAGATGTGAGAATACATAATTGGATATATATATATGTAACAATCAACAATGTGGTATTTAATGGAAAAGTTACCTAAAAAGAAAGGAAAAGAATTGGTAGATCACTTTATTGATCTTGGCAATTTTTTTGGTTCAGTTTTTGAAGGTTTCCTTCGTCGTCGCATCAAAGATCATCTTTTGTAATCATTACGTACACTATTTGTTTTTGTAGTTCTACTTCTCTTTCTGTTCTAATAAAATAGTGTACGTGTCAATATGTTTACACTACAGATTATACATGGATCATTAAATTGGATACGGTAACTTGAATATATATGTTGCCATTAACATTCTTTGCTCTTCCTTCTGATGTACTTTTTCTTTAGCACAACATCAGGTTCCCTCCTTCAGTCCTATTAATAAACATGAGTTTTAACTTTTTTATTGAGGGACCAACAGTTGATTATATTTTTTTAATAAACATAGGATGTATTTTTTCGTTACATTTATTTGGATTTGCATATGGCCACAACTACTGTATCTATCGAGAACATATGAATACACATAAATAAATCATTGGCATGTAGTCCTGTGCAAATATTTTAACATATTCATACATCAACATATATGGTTCTATGCATGTTCAAATAAATATAATAGAGTCAGGATACATTATATATATTCCAGCTAGTAAAAACGCACAGCGGCGTGTGGTGGCTGAATTAGAGATGTTAATCAATAATCATATTTTGTATAGACCTGGTCATTATTAAGTTATAATTTATTTGACGCAAATAACATGCATGTGACACACTAAGCTATACACAACAACGTCAGTTCCATATAGTGTCTGTTAGGTTATAAGAGACAATTTAAAGATTCTTGTCTAAAGTTTAATGTATAACCTGTGTCCAGCTGATACACATTCAAAGAAATTAGCTTTAGAAGAGAGCGAATTATAATGTCAGAATTAATATACTACATTGTTATAGTGTAAATACTTGGTTAATAATAATGAACATTTAAATCTACTACTCTAATAAGAATAAACCCCACTAGATGAATTCTCTCTTCATGCAAGGTGTTCACACCATTTCCCACTAAGTTACCCACTAATGTTCTATCTATTCATACAAGGTGTCCACATCACTGTCCACTAAACAAATACAAGGTGTCCACATCATTCCCACTAAGCACATGCCATCCATTATTAATTACAAAAAAATACACATGTCATCTCTATCACATTAAATACTAAGAATATTTATTCTATTAATATACAAGTCATCTACATAAGCTATTTATTTAATCATTCACCTTCTCTATAATGTAAGTCAAATTCCACGGCAACGCGCGGGGTATACTAAGAATATTTATTTAATCATTCACCTTCTCTATATCATTCACCTTCTCTATAATCATTCACCTTCTCTATAATGTAATTGGCTTCTCTTCTATTGGCTTACCTATTTTTTTTACCAAATCCGACAAAATAATGTAAGTTAAATTCAAATATATGTATACATATGTGCAAAATATCTATAGTAATACTATGTATTATAATAGATTTATTTTTAAGATAATCCCACGGCAACGCGCGGGGTATACTCCTAGTATATCTAAGTAATTTCCATTGATGTTGACCTATATATATGTATATCATAATGCTCATGTGGGGTATATTTGCCTTCGATCGTTAGTAGGATATAGTGCATGAATGCATATATGGTAAAGAATGTTATTAGTCATGAATTTGTGTTTGCTAGCTGTAGGTGGACTGCCCGACACTTTAAGTATAAACATAATCACGTTATAGCCATAGATCAGTTGGTTGGGTTCTTTGTTGTGAAACCTACCCATCAGGGTTCAAATTCTGGTTCTCACACCTTTTCTGGGATTTTGTTGGATTTTCTAGCGCTATGCATTAAGTGGTAGGCGACATCTCCGTCGACAGCGAAGCGCCTGTGGTGACTTCGTGAACTTTAAAAACCTGTCAGCCCAAACCTACTCATAGGGGTAGCAGCAGTGTTTGCGTACGTGTTTTCATAGGACTGAGTGTGCGTGTTTATTGGGCGTCTGCCTTGTACTTTGTAATTAAAAAAATTGGTTGTCAAAAAAGGCTTTTGCATGTGCTAACTCGAACGGACTCACCTAGATGTGCATGGGAGCATGGCATGTGATTGTATGGGGATGTGCATGGGAGCATGGCGTGTGATTGTACGGTGGAGGTGAGAACCTAAATTTGTCATCAATCTTCTAGGGGCCACTGGTGCATGAGTTGCATCACGCAGCAGCATATATCTTCTGCACATGCGTGTAACCCTTCTTTATAATCTCCTAATACTAATGACAATAGATTATAGATATGTAGATGAAGGCACAACTTACCAGTTGCTCTCCGTCGCCAGCTGAAGATCAAATGCGGTCCACGCGGTAACAGGCAACCCAACCCTGCCCCTCCTTGATCACTCCTGCACTACGCGCAGACACCATATGGATGCATGATATTCTGCCAATCTAGCAATATGGCATGTTGCTCCGATCCTGCTCATGTACGAAACCTATACGCCCAAGATTAAATTAAACAAGAGATTGCTTAAGCAATGAAAGGACCATAACTACTTACTACTTCCAAGGAAACCGACGTAGGATGGAACATATATCACTACGTGAAAAAGATTTGTAAGAGCGCCCCCCAAGGCACTGTAGGGGCGGCTGGCTTTGGAGCCGCCCCTACAGTGGCTAGCTGGGTCCCAAAATGGTTGACCGCCCCTACAAATATCACTATAAGGGTGGCTCGTGTTACCAGCCGCCCCTACAAGATTTGTAGGGGCGGCTGGTAACACGAGCCGCCCCTACAGTGGACATTTGTAGGGCGGCTGGTAACATGAGCCGCCCCTATATTGGTCTGTATGGACAAGAGGTTGATGGGATATTTATAGCTCGTCTAAATTTTAAAATTTAAAATTTAAACTCTTTAAACTTTGTCCAATGCAAAAGTGACCAATATAACAAATGTATATGTTGATTAGTTTAATAGACATGGTACTAATGAGTTTTAAATTTGAGGCTATTTAGGTTTTAAAAATGCATATTTATGTTGTTATTTTTAAAATTTAAAATTTAAACTCTTTAAAATTTGTCAA
The DNA here is from genome assembly GCA_031170775.1 of Cymbopogon citratus. Taxonomy (NCBI): domain Eukaryota; kingdom Viridiplantae; phylum Streptophyta; class Magnoliopsida; order Poales; family Poaceae; genus Cymbopogon; species Cymbopogon citratus. The sequence continues at coordinate 18,713 of DXKC01000341.1, forward strand.
AAGCAAAAGTGACCAATATAACAAATGTATATTGATGAGATTATTCAAACTTTGTCAAATAGAAAAATGACCTATACAAAAAATATATATCGTGACTAGTGGAACGAACTTAGTATTCATGATGTCTCAGTTTGAAATGGTTTAGGGTTTGAAATTCTAGGGGGAAGGTGTCATATTTTTAAAATTCAAAATTTGACTTGGTCATACTTCATTAAATGAACCACTAAATGACTTCAGATGAAAAAATTTTGAATACAAAGGTTTTTGATCTCATCCAGATATATAATCTTTATATAGGTCATTTTTGTATTTGAAAAAGTGTTAGTAAACATTATTCACAAAATCATGAATCTCGCACATAGTTTATGAATTCAGTTATGACCAATATAACAAATGTATATCTCGTTGAGTTGAACAAACGTGATATTCATCACTTTACAATTTGATGTCATTTAGGGTTTGAAATTCTAGGGGAAGGTGTCACATTTTTAAAATTCAAAATTTGACTTGGTGAAACTTCATCAAATGAACCACTAAATGACCTCAGATAAAAAAAATTTGAATACAAAGGCTTTTTTTTTATCTCATCAAGATATATAATCTTTATATAGGTTATTTTTGCATTTGAGAAAGTGTTAGTAAATATTAGTCACAAAATAATAAATAGAAGCTAAATGCGTGATAAAGAGAAAACCGGAGATTACAATATTATAAATTGTATAGGCTAATAGGCTATATTCTATATATTTTATACGAGTATATGTATATGGCCCAAAAACTAAATGGCTGCATCAATATTGCAAGTGGTCATATAATGGATGCGTATGCAGTAGGTATAGCAGCAATACAATGTGTCCACATCATTCCCCACTAAGCACATGTCATCCGTTATTAATTACAAAAAATGCACATGTCATCTCTATCACATGAAATACTAAGAATATTTATTCTATTAACATACAAGTCATCTACATAAGCTATTTATTTAATCACTCACCTTCTCTATAATGTAATAAAATATTCTATTGGCTTCTCTTCTATTGGCTTACCTATTTTTTTACCAAATCCGATAAAATAATGGAAGTCAAATTCAAATATATGTATACATATGTGCAAAATATCTATAGTAACACTATATATTATAATAGATTTATTTTTAAGATAATCCCGCAGCAACGCGCGGGGTATACTCCTAGTATATCTAAGTAATTTCCATTGATGTTGACCTATATATATGTATATCATAATGCTCATGTGGGGTATATTTGCCTTCGATCGTCACTAGGATATAGTGCATGAATGCATATATGGTAAAGAATGTTATTAGTCATGAATTTGTGTTTGCTAGCTGTAGGTGGACTGCCCGACACTTTATGTATAGACGTAGTCACATTATCACCATAGATCAGTTGGTTGGGTTCTTTGTTGTGGAACCTACTGATCAGGGTTCAAATTCTGGTTCTTGCACCTTTTCTGGGATTTTTTTTGGATTTTCTAGCGCTATGCATTAAGTGGTAGGCGACGTCTCCGTCGACAGCGAAGCGCCTATGGTGACTTCGTGAACTTCAAAATCTGTCACCCCAATCCTTCGGAGGTGCTCATAGGGGTAGCAGTAGTGTTTGCGTACGTGTTTTCATAGGAATGAGTGTGAGTGCTTATTGGGCGTCTGCCTTGTACTTTGTAATTAAAAAAATTGGTTGTCAAAGAAGGCTTTTGCATGTGCTAACTCGAACAGACTCACCTGGACGTGCATGGTGGCATGGCGTGTGATTGTACGGGGATGTGCATGGGAGCATGGCGTGTGATTGTACGGTGGAGGTGAGAACCTCAATTTGTCATCAATCTTCTAAGGGCCACTGGTGCATGAGTTGCATCATGCAGCAGCATATATCTTCTGCACATGCGTGTAACCCTTCTTTATAATCTCCTAATACTAATGACAATAGATTATAGATATGTAGATGCAGGCACAACTTACCAGTTGCTCTCCGTCGCCAGCTGAAGATCGAATGCAGTCCACGCGGTAACAGGCAACACCCAACCCTGCCCCTCCTTGATCACTCCTGCACTACGCACAGACACCATATGGATGCATGATATTCTGCCAATCTAGCAATATGGCATGTTGCTCCGATCCTGCTCATGTACGAAACCTATACGCCCAAGATCAAATTAAATAGGAGATTGCTTAAGCAACGAAAGGACAGTAACTACTTACTACTTCCAAGGAAACCGGCGTAGGATGGAACATATATCACTACGTGAAAAAAGATTTATAAGAGCACCCCTAAGGCACTGTAGGGGCGGCTGGCTTTGGAGCCGCCCCTACAGTGCTATGGGTCCCAAAATGGTTGACCGCCCCTACAAATGTCACTATAAGGGCGGCTCGTGTACCAGCCGCCCCTACAAATCTGATGATTTGTAGGGGCAGCTGGTAACACGAGCTGCCCCTACAGTGGACATTTATAGGGGCGGCTGGTAACTTGAGCCATCCCTATAGTGGTCTATAGGGACAAGAGGTTGATGGGATATTTATAACTCGTCTAAATTTTGAAATTTAAAATTTAAACTCTTTAAACTTTGTCAAATGCAAAATTGACCAATATAACAAATGTATATCTTGATTAGTTTAATAAACATGGTACAAATGAGTTTTAAATTTGAGGCTATTTAGGTTTTAAAAATGCATATTTGTGTTGTTATTTTTAAAATGTAAAATTTAAACTCTTTAAAATTTGTCAAAAGCAAAAGTGACCAATATAACAAATGTATATATTGATGAGTTCAACAAATTTGGTATTCATGACTTTCCAATTTGAGGCCATTTAGGATTCGAAATATACAGATTTATGTTGCCATTTTTTGAAATTTTAAAATTTGAATTATTCAAACTTTGTCAAATAGAAATATGACCCATACAAAAAATGTATATCGTGACTAGTGGAACAAACTTAGTATTCATAATATCTCAGTTTGAAATGGTTTAGGGTTTGAAATTCTAGGGGGAATGTGTCATATTTTTAAAATTCAAAATTTGACTTGCTTAAACTTCATCAAATGTACCAATAAATGACCTCAGATGAAAAAATTCTGAATACAAAGGTTTTTTATCTCATCAAGATATATAGTCTTTATATAGGTCATTTTTGCATTTGAAAAAGTGTTAGTAAACATTATTCACAAAATCATGAATCTCACACATAGTTTATGAATTCAATTATGACCAATATAACAAATGTATATCTATATCTTGTTGAGTTGAACAAACGTGATATTCATCACTTTACAATTTGAGGTCATTTAGGGTTTGAAATTCTAGGAAGGTGTCACATTTTTAAAATTCAAAATTTGACTTGGTCAAACTTCATCAAATGAACCACTAAATGACCTCAGATGAAAAAATTTTGAATACAAAGGTTTTTAATCTCATGAAGATATATAATCTTTATATAGGTTATTTTTGCATTTGAGAAAGTGTTAGTAGACATTAGTCACAAAATCTTGAATCTCACACATAGTTTATGAAACTATGTGATACACATGAATTTAGAACTAGACTTTCCCAACACTTTCTCAAATACAAAAATGACATATATAACAATTGTGTATCTTGATAATTTGAACAAACTTGGTATTCATCACTCTCCAATTTGAGGTCATTTAGGTTTTGAAAAAAGCACATTTATGTTGTCATTTGTCAAAATTCAAAGTTTGAACCATTCAAAATTTTTCAAATTCATTTATAACCAATATAACTAATGTGCATCTTGATGAGGTGAACGAAATTGGTATTCATCACCTTCCAATTTGAGTTCATTTAGGGTTTCAAATACTAGTGTGAAGATGTCACATTTTTAAAATTCAAAATTTGACTTGGTCAAACTTTGTCAATTGAAACACTAAATGACCTCAAATGAAAAAAATGAATACAAAGGTGTTTTAACTCATCAAGATATAGAATCCTTACATAGGTCACTTTTTCATTTGAATTATTCTATTGGTTCAAATTCTTTAAATATTTATCAAAAGGTTTCTGGAAATAAAAAGAAATCCGTAACATGAAGGCCTGATGGCAAACCATTCAGCCCAGAGACAAAATCTGCCCCCGGCCCAGCAACGCGCACGGCGCGCGCCGCGCTTAGGCCTTAATGTGGGCCTGGGCCAGCAATTCCTTAACCCGCCTGGGCTAATTCTGGCCCGTTCAGTTGTAGCCGTTCGATCTTAGGTCTGTGCGATCCGACGGCTCCGTGGCGAATTCGTGGAATAAAAACCCACTGGCCACCGGCCACTCCTCGAACCCTAATCATTTCTCCTTTCTTTTCTTAGCTGCTAAAGCAACGGCAGTGGCGGTCCGGTCCTTTCTTTTCCGGAGGGCAACAGCGCCGCCGACCAGGTCCGGGCGAGTTCGAGCTGGTAGACAAGGGGAGCGCTGCTGGTGAGTGCTCTATGCTGGTTCATCAATCTTGGCTGATGAAGATTGCAGAACATGGACTCATGATGGACATGAATGGATTTGCAGGGACACCGTTGAGCGCCAAGCTACCTGTTGACCCCTGAGCGCCAAGCACCTTCTGGCGTCGAGGTCGGGATGACACTGCCGTGATGGTGCTGCTGCACGCCGACCTACTCCCTCCGGCGTGCGGATCTGGCAGCGCGTGGCTGCCTACTCCCTCCGGCCCGCGGATCCGGCAGTGCGGGGTCGGCTGCTCCCTCAGTCACGCGGACCGGTCCGGCGGCACGAGGCCAGGCCGCGGAACCAGTGCGACGCGGGCGCGGATCCGGTCAGGCAACGGCGGCCATGCGAGGACGCCCGCTCGTAGGGCGGTGGCGGCGTGGAGGGCCTAGATCCGACACAAGGAGGAGGTACATGGCACATCACGAACCCTAGCTTCCCCTAGTCCTCTCTCTCCTTAGATCCGTCTATAACCCTAACTCTACCTTCGTTTCAGATCTGTGGTGGCGTGGCGACAGCGACGGTGGATCAACGCAGGAGCGGCACCGGCAATGGCGGACCTACATAGGATCAGCACTGGCGGCGCAACTGGGCTCGGTAGGCCCAAATCCTGGGTGGCCGGGCTCGGTAGTGCCCTATTGGTTTTTTTTTTGTTTTTTCGGAATGATTTGTAGGGGCGGCTGAATGGATTAGCCGCCTTTACAAATTGATTTATAGGGCCGGCTGGAGAATGCCAGCCGCTCTTACAAATACATTTGTAGGGGCGGCTGGTGTTTCCGGGCTGCTCCAGAAAACCGCCCCTATTGTGCTTCGATTTGTAGAATCGGTTGAGTAGGGATGGCTGGGCTAGCCACCCCTACAAATCCTTATCAGCCGCCCCTACAGAGCTTTTATGTAGTAGTGTATATCAATCAGAGGCTAGGGTTGCCAACAACGTGCTGCAGAATGTGACTGGGGAGGCAAGCGCCGCCGCGTACGTAGCAGCACGTAGGATGGAAAGGTTAGATACGATCAAGTTTTTTTCTTTTCTATTTGATTTGTTACGTTGTTTGTGAGGTTTCCTTAATTAATATTAATGTTATGTTATGAATTATAATGGTAAAGTTGGATAATTAATATATAAGTTGAGGGGGTTATTTTAGGATACTTTTTATAATGGCAATTGTGGGTAATTTTTTAAATAAATCACAATAGATCCAATGTCTGATTTTTGTGAGAATTTTAAGGATTTATCTTTTTTCTAGCACGTCTAGTGAGGATTAACAAGATGTCTTTATTGGAGCCTCTAATTAGTAATATTTTTGTGAGAATTTTAAGGATTTATCTTTTTTTTAGCGCGTCTAGTGAGGATTAATATGGTGTGTTCATTGAAGCCTCTAATTAGTAATAGTAAGATGGAGGCATGCAATTGGCACAAGCGCGCGTCCATCTGTGTCCTGCCCTTGTGTGGTGCACATGCAAATACTATATTTGGAATGAAATCTTATCTTCTAGCATGCATGCACTCGTCTGTCTATTTCCTTATATAGGTCCATACCTAACGCCAATTATTGAAATCTCATTCCTAGCCACCTCGCTACCACGTCGCTGATGCATGCACCATGCAAGCGGACCATTTTTACACATTTTTTTCTCTCCAAATTTAGAGCACTGTGGCTGACATGAGTACCGGATTTGATACACGACAGCTGATATGCACGCATGAGACCCTGTTACAACTTTAGTACTTCTGTCCCAAAATAAATGTCATTTTCGCTTTTCGAGAAATCTACGTTTTTAAAATACCGGTAATTATATATTAAAATATATAAATATATACGCAAAGTAATTAGTATCATCGGAAAGATCTTCAAGTCTATATTTGTAATAAATTTATTTGAGGATTTAAATGTTACACAAATTTTCTATAAATCTAGTCAAAGTTGAGAAAGTTTCGCTGGCACGCATCCCATAATGATATTGTTTCGGGAACGGAGGGAGTACACCATAGCTCCGCCCAACTTCTAAGAGACACTGTAAGCTTTACTCGCAACTCTGAAAAGTGAAAACCCACGACACATATGGACATTTTACTGCTGGCCATCCCATTCCAACTTGCCATGACACATCAAATCATATTTGTACACCACGCAAACCTTCTCTTCTAATTCATATTTTTTTTAAAAAAAACAATTGCACAGGCACATTGCAAACTTTTCCAAATACACAAGTTTAGTTATCTATCTAGACATAATCTATATCTAAGAGACACAACAAAATTATGCACATAGAAAAACTGAATTATTATAATTTGAAATAAAGGAGTAGAACTATAAATATAAACCTTATAAATAATTTATTCGTTTTATTTGATGGATTGTTACATGAAACGACACCACATAATTTGAGGACATAATATGCGCTAGCTTTTTCTCACTTTCTCTTTGTTTGAAAGCAAAGATTCCTAGCAAGTTTGGACATATTAGCAAACAAGAGAAAATTAAGTCCTTACTACGCATTATTGAGCTTCTTAACCTTGAGTGCATTAATCACTTACCGAGAAGGGGGCAACAAGTTTTGGTGTTTCTAGTAATTATATATGAGTAAATGTTGTTGCACCGACTATGCAAACTAAAATGATCATGATTTGCACAAATTGCCACGTGCAAAACAAGGCAGGGCAAAAATGACATTTCTCCGCTCTTCTTTCTCCTCAAAATTGATAATTAAATGAATATTTTAGTAGGCAGCGTCCACCAGCAAGTTTGATATGAAACGGAGTGTCTTTCAGCAATCTGACTATTTTCAGTGTCCGCAAGCAAAAGCGGTCATTTTTGAGTGTCATGTGGCCAATTCTACCTTTTTAATACTGGTTTTTTTAAGTACACGAGCAGCTTGTGAGTTGTGAGTTGGCTTGGACGCTCTCCTTGTATGCATATATAAATAATACTTTCTAACAAATGACATACTTCAATCAGTAGTATGAATTCATTTACGTTTCTATCTTGATATTTTATCGATATATTACAAACTGTGAATAATATATCTACAGTGTAGGAAGAAATGTATGATGTATTTTGAAAAGCTTTTATAACATAGGTTTTGCATGATTGGATTTGTTATGGACAATCCTTTCATAATATATACTTTCTTTATTAATTCCAAATTGTAAGCCATTTGACTCTTTTGACACAAAGTTTGACCACTCGTCTTATTGAATTTGTTTTGTAAAATATCATTTATTTGGTCGTGTTTTGTTTTATTAATGAAAAAGTTCTTTAAGAATGACTTAAATTTGACTATGTTTGTACAAGAAGTAACTATCCTCCTCTTGAGTGATTCATGTGCATGAAGACATTACATATTTGGAATCAAATCGAATCATCTAGTCATATAGCACGTCGATTCATACTTCATACCTAACAGCAATTATTGAATCTTATTTCCTACAACGTGGCTGCATGCAGCATGCTGCAGACTGTTTCCTCTACCAGAGGCGAGGGCAACTCTCCTGAATTTTTCACTAGACTAGCCGAAAAAATCAAGATTGCTAGCATATTTGTAACTCGATTAAATAAAATAGAAGACAGTGGATTGCCCTATCGTATGCCTCTCTTAGTTTGGATGAAATGACCTACCTCAGCATTGACTTTAACACTAAGATCATCTCAAGAGTTCCCTAAGGCCATTTATTTTCTACGGAATATCTTGTGTGTTGATCAACTATTGGAGATGATTTTCTACCATTTTTCCAAAAAAACAAGGAGGGGAAGTGGAAATCGCGTGTATCCTTCCTCCGATGCGGTTTCCCTCATGGCGCATTGTTTTGGCGCAGATCTTCCTCGCGCTCGCGAAGCAGAGGAGGTCCATCGCCGCCGCTGTTTATTATGGAGAGGAGTTGGTGATCGCCTCCATCATCGTGTGGAGGATGTAATCATGTAATCCATCAATCTACCCATTATTCGTGCTGCCGTAGTTTTGGTTGCCGTTGTTCTCTTCTCGCCGAGCTTTAGCATTTGCTTCCGCTGCTGGCCTCCATGGCTGCCTCTGGCCTGCTGTGTCTGTGGTTGTGGGCGGCCATGGCTGCCTGTGCACACGGCCATGTGGCTATTGTTTGTCTTGGTGGCAGCCAGCGCGCGGTGGCTAGGAGTTGGCGGCGGCGGCAGGACATCGCGGGCATATCTGTGCCTGCCTCTGTAAATCGTGATTTAACGGTACAGTTGCCCGTCGTGGAAAATGAAATCTGACCACTAGTGCCAATCCTACAGAAAAAAATATCGCAACATAAATTGATGTGGGACCCAACTGATTTGATTTTTTAAAAACCATTTATTAGAAAGTCTTGGAGATGGTTTTTTTAGGAGTTACTAAACGACAAGTTTTTAGAGAAAAAAATAAGAAACTCTTGGAGATGCTCTACACTATCATCCCTCACAAGCAAGTTGATCGATCGAATTACACCACATTGGTGAAAAACCTTTCATTCTCAACGCCGGATATAAAAAAAGCCATTTCACTTTATTATCTTAGGCTTCCTCAAAGTGTAGCCTTAAGATCATCCAAAAAAAAAAATCCAGCGCTAGAAAATAAAACTCCATGACACATGGCTAAAAATATAATATTCTGTATATACCAAAGTTAGTGTATATTATTTGTTGGCAAGTTTACCTATATCTATATTTGGCCCTTTTTTTCTAATTTGCATGTAGGAGCTCTGTTTGCGAGGCATTTTTACAATTATTCACCGCTTCCCAATGATCATATATTGCCATTTTTACAATTATTCACCGCTTCCCAATGATTATATATTCCCAATGGATCCCAGGCTTACGCTCTTTGAGACTGCTGGTCCGAATGCCTCAGGCGACAGCAGATAGAGTTAGTGATTTGTTCAGGCCGGGGACGAGAGTATGGAATGAGGGGGCTGTTCGCAGATCCTTCATGGCACTGGAGGCTGAGGAGGTTCTGAAAATCAAGCCAAGCTTGAGATTAGAGGATGATGTGTTAGCTTGGGCTTTGGAGAAACATGGCTGTTACTCTGTGCGTTCAGCATACCGCTTCCTGAAAGAGGACCAACAGGCAACGGCAATGGCTGGGATCAGCGAGCAGTTGTCGTCCCAGACTTCAGGCAAGTGGAACGCAGTTTGGCGGATGAATGTCCCGCCGAAAGTCCAAGTATTCTGGTGGAGGGTTATGCATAATTCATTACCATAAAAAATGGAACTCAAGAGAAGACATATTGAGAAGGAAAAATTTTATGAGGTCTGTGGGGATGCGGATGAGTCTCTTTACCACGTGTTCACATGCACGATGGCCAAGAGCTTCTGGAAGGAAGTGAAGAAGCTGTTGGGGGTGAAGATCAATGCACTACACCCTTGCTCGTGGGCGACTGATATTTTCAAACCAGAGGTCTTCTCATCACTGACAGCTTTGTGGCTTGTGTGTGGTGCCTAGTCCTTGTGGACAGGGAGGAACAAGCGTCGCCATGGGCACAAAGTCTAGGAGCCGGGTTCGATGGCATGGTTCATCAGCAACTTGATGGAGGAGTTTGCTTCGCTCAAAGCTCCAATGAGGGTGCAGTCACCGACCAGGCGTGTTGGGTGGAAGCCGCCCGCGAGCGGTTGGTACAAGGTCAACACTGATGCTGCCTTTGATCCCATGTCCTCCAGGGGATCGGCTGGGGTTGTGATCCGTGATCACATGGGCACGGTGTGTTCTGGAGCAGCGCGATGGCTGGATGACCTACCTGATGCCCTAACAGCGGAAGCACTGGCGGCGAGGGAAGGGATGGAGCTGTCCTGGGAAATGGGTTATGACCGTATTATCTTCGAGACTGACTCTAAGAATCTAAAAAGTCTGCTTGAGGAGCCGGCCAGAGTGCGATCGATGATTGGAGGGATTTGTTTCGATATTACAGAGCTTGCTAAGAATTTTAGCTAATTTAGAGTTGTGTGGGTGGGTAGAGAGGCTAACTCGGTGGCCCATTACTGTGCCTGTACGGTAAGGGCCACTGAGCGTTGTTGCTTTTGGTTAGACGAGATCCCGGAATGGCTTGTTGATCTCGCTAACAAGGATTGTAACTCCACCTTGATATAACGAAAGCTATGTGATACTAAAAAAAAATGATCATATATTGCGGGCATTCGAGATAAGGCGCGTGGAAAGAGATGTCGAGGCAATATTGGAGCAATGGGCGTCCATGCATCTCTCCAACTGTTGTGTGCACGCGTATCACGCACATATTATTCATGTATAGTTAATTTGGAGTTGGATTGGAATCTTTATCAGGTAGCATGCACTTGTCTGACTGCATGCTGCATGCTGCACTAGCTAGTTGCCACGTACACAACAACTTCCGTTGGCCTATCAACTAATATTGTTGGAGGTGTCGTAAGAAAATAATCTAGGTGTGAAGATTATTAAAATTGTCGCTCAAGCTCCTCGAGCACGAATATTTGGGTCAATTTTGTTGTTTTCTTTGCTTAGATTTTGGTTTTAGGGGCCAAATTTTAGTTACTGTACAATTTTAACTCCAATTACTGTTAATTATAATGTATATCAGCATGTAGTAATTTGTCATGGCCATGGCTTGCTAGGATCCGATTTGGTGGCCTGGTAGGATTCGAGTGAGGGAACCCTTCGGATCACCCAAATTTTGGTGGCTCTAATTTAGGTGATTTGCCCTTGCCTATTACTCGTGTGATTTGTCCCTCCAGCTCACCCGAATTTGGCTGGGGACAAATTCATGTGATTTGACCCATCAATTTGCTTGAGTGAGCAAATGGGGCAAATCACATGAGTTACATATAGACATCCTCAACTAATATTGTTGGAGGTGTCGTAAGAAAATAATCTAGGTGTGAAGATTATTAAAATTGTCGCTCAAGCTCTTCGAGCACGAATATTTGGGTCAATTTTGTTGTTTTCTTTGCTTAGATTTTGTTTTTAGGGACCAAATTTTAGTTACTGTACTATTTTAACTCCAAGTACTGATAATTATAATGTATAAATAGTATATCAGCATGCAGTAATTTGTCATGGCCATGGCTTGCTAGGATCCAATTTGGTGGCCTGGTAGGATTCGAGTGAGGGAACCCTTCGGATCACCCAAATTTTGGTGGCTCTAATTTAGGTGATTTGCCCTTGCATATTACTCGTGTGATTTGTCCCTCTAGCTCACCCGAATTTGGCTGGGGACAAATTCATGGATTTGACCCATCAATTTGCTTGAGTGAGCAAATGGAGCAAATCACATGAGTTACATATAGACATCCTCAACTAATATTGTTGGAGGTGTCCTCAATGTGTCATCACGCACCCTAATGTGCGGGTCATTTCTGGAATTTTGGCAGATTTTGATTTTCTGGTTTTGGTAGAATTTGTAATTGGCAGATTTGAATTCTGGTTCAGGTTTTGGTTTTTTTAATTTTGGCATGTTTGTTTTTGTTGTTTTTTGGCAGATTTTAATTTTGGCATATTTGATTTTTCTTTTCTTTGGCAGATTTATAATTTTGTTGTTTTTTGCTTAGATTTGTTTTTTGGGAATTTTTTCTTTGTTTTGGGGCCATTTTGTTTTTCTTTGCTTAGATTTTGTTTTTGGGTCAATTTTGTTGTTGTCTTTGCTTAGATTTTGTTTCAGGGGACCAAATTTTAGTTAATGTACTATTTTAACTCCAATTATTATTAATTATAATGTATAAATAGTATATCAGCATGCAGTAATTTGTCATGGCCATGGCTTGCTAGGATCCGATTTGGTGGCCTAGGTAGGATTCGAGTGAGGGACACTACGTCAATTTTTTTTACCATAGCGGGCGAAAACTGGCCCCGTAGCGGGCATAGCTTTTGCCTGCGACGGTAAAGGGCTCCCCGGCGCGGGAAAGCCGGCCAGGCATACGCCCGCTG
>DXKC01000342.1:0-15303 GCA_031170775.1 Cymbopogon citratus
AAAAAAAAAAAACTTTTTTTTCTTAAATACAAGGATGCGCAAGTGTTTTGTGTATTCGAGAAAAAATTTTATTTACACATATACATTTATCAATTACCACTGGTGGCCTCAAATCAAATAAAAAAGAAGAAAATAAAAGAGAAAGAGAAAGGGCTGCCGTTCTTTGCCGGGTCATCGTGTATCGTCTTTAGCAAAACTTATGACAGAGCTGCTACGGTCGGGAACATCTTTAGAAAAAGCAAAGCGAGAGCTCGAATTTCATGGTGTGTGGAAAAGAGACAGCTGGAATGCTTGCTGTAAGAGGCAAAGCAAGCATCCAGCCAAAGCGTATACATTCTTGAGGGAGCGAGGAAGCAAGGAACAGGTATTGCGTGTCTTAGAGAAAGGAAGAAAGAAAGAGTTGCTAGTGCCTGACCACGCACAACAGTTAGTCAGTGAGACTAGTCTCCTGCTGCATTCTTCATGGAATGAACGATGGGTTAGACGGTGCACCTTCCGTCCTAGTCTTGGTAAGCAGGTGCCTTCTCTAAACATTTGCATTTGATCCCATCATCTTGTTAAAGCTAACACTTCATGCCTTCATGGTTTCACCGCAGGAGATAGCTAGCTAGAGAGGGGTCTTGATCGGTTGAGTGGATTTACTACGGATTAGATCGGCGTTTGTGTTTATTAGTCACCTAAGACGAGAGGAGTTTCATCATGGGAGCAGATCAACATGTACGATACTGCTCCAAATTCATGTGAACGTTTGCATTGGTACTTTTGATTGAAAAAAAAAGAGTTTTTAAGACACTAGTAGGGCGTGTTTGGATTGTTACCAGAGTCTGCCGCCGCAGGTCTGCTCGCCTCGTCTCGCCTAACTTTCTAGCGTTTGGTTCACTACTGCGTGTGTGGCATGCCAATTAGGCGCCAACCATTCATTTTGCATGGGCGCTGATTTTTGTGCGCCAAACTAGAGGCAGGCTGCGGTATAGTAAGCCAAACAGGCCTGTCCACCAAACACAGACACCAGTGCACTCTACTAGTAGCTGGAGTATATGTCCACCAAACATTTGAGTTGTTCATACACCCTGTCAGATCGCACATTCATATCGGATTACTTAGTTATTATTGTTAATTGAAGCTTCAACGAGTTGATGTGGCCTTACTTTGCTTCCTGCTGGCTCCACTGCAGTATATCGCTGCACAAGACATTGATACCGCCAGAGAGGAGATATTTTATTTGATTCTTCAAGAGAGAGACAAAAAGATCATCTATTTTCATGGTTGCAGTGGCTTTGGGGCAGCCCCAGTACTCAGATCCGTAGTTCTGTCAATCAAAGCTAAGAAAACTCCTTCAGAACTATGCTTTGACAGGATAATTTACATAGATTGCTCCGTCTGGGAAAGTAGAAGGGTGATGCAGAGGAAAATTGCAGAGGCGTTAGAACTTGACCTCGGAACGATGGCAATGTTTGACAAGAAGGATGAGGAGGATGACTTCGATGGCGTGGACCATAGTTCAAGGGATGTGATCCGAAGTGTTTCTGAAGCGATCGCCCAAGCCCTGGTGTACAAAAAACTTATGATGGTTTTCCTTAATGGAAGTAACAAAGAGGTTGATGTAAATAAATTTGGTATCAGCCCTGACTCTTGGGACCACGTAATACTATGGACATTCAGAAGACAGTCTCTGATTATGCATGACACCGCCCACCGCGATGAGATATTTAACAAGCTAAGATACACCCAGCTTTTTCTTGAAAGCCACTTGTCGTCACTAGTCATTGGGAACAGCAGTTTACAGTTTTGTGCACTGTTACGTGAAGAGGCCGCTAACATAGTCGCTCGCCACCCATGGATGCAGGGCATCGACCTAACAATGGTAACTGAGTGTTGCCTGTACGAGTTATTCTTGCAGTATGGTTTTTACAGAGCCACTGGATTTGATTGGCAAGCCCATGCTGCCAGCTACTGGATGTGCGATGGGATCATTGAAGGGGGTGGAATAAGGGACATTACTGATACACTGTATCAGGAAATTCATTGGGAGATCAATGATAGTTGGCAATCTGACAGATTGTTAGGAAATCTGATGAAAGATCTACGGGTTCCATCTTTTTTAGTGGGAGACGACACTCCCTTGTTAATAAAGAGGCCTTATCCTTGGATTTCTGTCACCTCAAACAATCGTCTGAGAATACATGAGGATACCGATAGAGCTCTATTGGCAAAGGTATCTTCATTGTTCGTAGCACTTGGAAAGTCTGATGACCCACAAGGCTTACCAGATGGGGTTCTTAAACATTGCAACAATCTTCGAGTGCTAGTTCTCTCTTGCTGTGCCTTCAGCTTTGTATCACCACCCTTCCTCCATTGCCAATAGTTGAGATTCCTTGGGTTGGATCACTGTACACATGACAACACAAGTGAAGGAGAGAACAACGCAAACTGGACATGGCTACAAACCCTATGGGTGCTTGACCTGCGTTACACCGAATGGCATACTATCTTATCTCAAGAAAACATTGATAACATGGACAAGCTTAGGGAGCTGAATATTGAGGGATTCATGTGTTGGCAGTTGGCAACTAGGTTACATGGAAAACTGATTTACCTCCAAAGACTTCGAATAATCAAACCTACGCACAAGGCAGATATATCAATTGACAACGGCAGCAACAACTTACATCTGGACAAGGCAGAGCTGGAGGTACTAGATTTATCTGGAAACAAAGATATGAAAAACCTATCAATAAGCTCAGCAATGGCAAGGAGCCTCCAGATGCTTATTCTTGATGGTTGTGATGGGCTAGAGAATGTTGTTGTGCCCGACGGGCTTCCCTCTTCCCTAAGGTCATTTAGCTTTGATGGATATGGACCGGCAACCCACTGGACATCATCTTTTAAGCTACCTCCGAAAAGTTCCAAGCAGAAGCATACTTCTGATGCAGATACAAGTGCAGTCAAGATCTTCAAGATATCCTTGCAAGGCTGCACTCAGCTTGACAATTTGTTTGTTCGTGGGCTGCCCAATCTTGAGGAGCTAGATCTTTCTGGAAGCGCAATCAAGGTACTCGACTTTCAGACTATGGTGATAAACATCATTGGGCTCAAGCGGCTCATACTACTAGGTTGTGAGCACCTTTGTGCCATAAAGTGGGCCACTTTTGATTCTGTACAACAGCTGGAGTTGCTCTGTGTGGACACACGACCATGGAGATCACATCATGGAACTACTCGGTCATGCCTTGCCGAGCATAAATCTTTCTGTTTGCAGTTGCATGCTACACTAGCAGACGCAAGGCTCGCGAGGTCCTTGTATACTCTATTGGAGCACTATATATATAACAAGGATATTTATTTTAATATCCATGTCACCTCTTCATATAAGTATGGTGGAGTTGTCCAAGTTGAAGCAACTCGGCAGGAGATGATTCAACCCAGCAGCCAACAACATCATGTTGAAGTAATCCTGTATAGTGATGCATTCTCCAAGATTGGTGATGCCCCCATGTTGTTCTTCCCACAGCCTCCGACTCAGACATTGGATCGTCATGTCGAGATTAGTGATGCGAGCCGTGGCTTGGAGGGTGAGCTGGCACGTCCAGATAGGAGGAGCTTAGATGGGCTGATGAGATTGTACACTGAATCTCTTCATGTCCACGATGTCTTGACTGGAGCTAGTATGCCTGGAGGGTACTGGTCTCAGCCCAAGTGGTGTCGCATTGAGAGATGTCCCAACCTTGACACGGTCTTTCCTGAAGAGGCATGGAGGGATGACAACAGGCTACAGACCATCTGGGCATCACATCTCCTGACGGCACGCTGCATCTGGAGCAAAGGCGTTTCCCGAGCATCATCTTCATTTGGAAGTCTACAGCACCTGCACCTGCGCTCCTGCCCAAGGCTCCAGTTCGTGCTGCCAGTGTGGGTCTACTCCTTCCCAAGCCTAGAGACACTCCACATCATCCACTGTGGCGACCTCACGCACGTCTTGCTGCTAGACAACGAGTACCCAAAGGAGATAGCCGTCCAAGGCCTACCATTCCCGAAGCTGACCACCATCCACCTGCACGACCTGCCGAAGCTGCAGCAGATATGCGAGGTGAAGATGCTGGCGCCCGCACTCCGGACCATCAGGATCCGGGGATGCTTTGGCCTGCGCCGCCTTCCGGTCGTGGCGGCGCGCAAGCCAGGGGTGAAGAAGCCAACCGTCGAGATCGAGAAGGACGTGTGGGACTCGCTGGAGTGGGACGGGCTGGTCGCCGGCCACCACCCCGACCTCTTCGAGGCGCCCATGCACTCGCGCTACTACAGGCGGAGTCGCCTCCTCAGAGGCACCGTGCTCAGGTACCTTCACTAACTGCTATGCATATGTGTTCTATATGTTGTATGCATACTCACTCGCCATTATTAGTATATATAATAACTCTGCCTCTTTCTTGTATTGCCTAGGTGAATCCTGCATTCCTGCTTGAGTCGAGCATCTACATACTGCTACTTACTGCTGATGGTGTGCAAAGCTCAGTGGCGTAG
This sequence comes from Cymbopogon citratus, assembly GCA_031170775.1. Taxonomy (NCBI): domain Eukaryota; kingdom Viridiplantae; phylum Streptophyta; class Magnoliopsida; order Poales; family Poaceae; genus Cymbopogon; species Cymbopogon citratus. The sequence goes on from DXKC01000342.1 coordinate 4,519, forward strand.
TACGTGTTTCTGATGCTGATTTGGTTTGTTGGTGGATATATTCTCCTCCGACTGCTGCGTTGAGTTTGTTGTGCATGAAGAGGTACGAGCCTCTGGTTGGCTCCTGCCTCTACCTGTGCAGATGCATGGCCGAGTTGGCCTATATCTGTTGGATTGTTGCTGCTGCGTGCTTGCTCTCCGCTTTGCAATAAATTAAAATTCCGGCCTGCATTTGTGCTTGCGCGTGTGTTGCGCTCAGGCTCGGCCGGTGCGTGTGCTCGAGTCGATCGACTGTGAGTTTGGATTGATGAAGCAGCAGTTGGGTGTGCATGCCCACCTGATCCTGCAACATGTGTGATTGTGTGTGTTTGATTCGTGTGGTTTGGTGAGTTACTGCTACCCTGCCGGAGACGGAGTAGCTTTTCAATAACCAGCAGCTGCGTCTGTGTGTGCCTGCGTGCACATGTCGTGGCTGCTCTGATCTTGTTTCATGTTGGTATGTGCAGTCTCTGCTGAACCAACATAGGCAGCAGCTGGTTGTGTGTTTGCCTGGTGCTAGCTGCCATGATTTGTTTGTAAACAACAATATTGAGCAACGATATACCAAGTTTGTACTGTGTCTCATTTATTCTTGGCAACATCGGTGGCGAGATGTTTCAGTCTCTATATCCTTTCATCCGTTCCAATTGGCAAAAGAGATTGATAAGGCTCTGTATTACTGTGAACACATGGTTTTCCATACCATAGTGTAGCGTCTTGGTGATAAGCGATTGTCAACATGCCTGCTATCGTTTATTCTTGATTTGTGCTATGTGATTTATTCTTGAGAACTGGGGAGACGTTTGTATCACCATGCATATGTTACAAGTTCCAACCGATTGGTAAAAGAGATTGAGAATGTACTTTATTATTACTCTCCTTCCATTCCAAATATATAAATAATAAGTCGTTCTTGCTTTTCTAGTTACATAACTTTTTCTATCCATCTAGATATACACTATGCCTGTATCTAGAAAAGCCATAGCAACTTATAATTTGGGATGGAAGAAATATGAAGCAACACATGTTTTGGCATAACCAGCAACGAAACAACTAGTTTGTCCTGCGAGACTGAACTACTGAAGAGCCATCACACTGAGGAGTTCATTTTACAGCAGCTTTGAGTTCAGTTTTTTTATGCCAAGCACAGTATGATTGACTAAAGCGTGTACATTGTTCAGGCTAATACTTCGATGGTAAATATCCCAATGGACATATTACGCAATCCCTCGCAGATTTGCTGCTAGAGCAATGTGTAAATATGCTGTTGCTTTGTTTTCTCGTTTTCGTTTGCTTGCATGCAGGTTATACATCATGTTTGTTGATGCTTCAAAACGGGCTAGGCAGGAAATAAGCTCTCTTTGCTAGTTGGTCCTTGAAAACTGAGTGGAAACACCTCCTGAAGCAAATATCCTTGTAAAGTCCATGATCCGAATATGTATTTTCTGATTTCTGATTATACAGTTAAACCATTGCATCTTTCTCCTTTCTTTTTATTTATTTTATTTTTGGAATGTCACCTTAGCATCTAAACTAGTCAAGTGCTGGATGATCATTGATCATTGAGTATTCGAAGCAATACTTTGTTGTGTTAATTAGTCTCCAGTACCTGCCAATGCCAATCCTATGCATCTATGGGCGCTGACGGTTGAATGGGAAACATATGTACATTTGTTATTCCTCGAGTGCTAGTTTCGATAAACGATTTTCCTTGTGTATTAAGGGACAAATGGAATAAATTCCTGTAAATCTCTTATATTCCTCTCAAATTCGTGTAGAGCAGAGAAGGAGGCGCGGGCCGGTGAGTACTCACGGAAATGTAGGAGCAGGTGGTGAGGACGCGCATGCCGCGACCCAGCACGTGGGCGAAGGCGGCGTCGCAGAGCCCGCGCTTGCTCCGCGGCACGTACGTGTGCACCATGTCCATCGCCACCGCCACGGGTGCCGCGCCGCGCCCGTGGCCGTGGCCGTGGCCGTCGAGGAGGCGGTACTGGAGGAACGCCTCGCCGTCGGGCGTCTTGAACGTCCCCTTGTCCTCCCTCCACACGATTCCCTCCGTCTCCGGCGGAGGGGCCTCCACCGTCCGCTCGGCCGCTCCGCCGCCCTCCTTCGCCGTCGTCCTTTCGACTCGGTGCTCCCGCAGGCGCAGCTCGTTGTTGCTCATCTCGGCTTGGCCCAACCGAAACTTTGATGGGCCAAGATCTGATGGGCCTAGTGGATAGACTGCGCAATTGGCTGGGCTGTTTTCATGCGGGGAAGGGGTTCAAATTTCAAAGAGCGGGGTTTGTGCTCATACGTCTTTTACAGCTTGGCCAGAGATCTCTTTTACCAATATCTCCCCACAAATAATAAGAGTGAAACAGGGACACCGTTTACGTGCGGTAAAAAAATCGCTCCGCTCTGCTGAACGATGCGATCGTGCGCCCGTCGGTGAACAAAATCACGCCGCCAGGTGGGCCAAGGATCGCTACACCCGTCATTTCCCCTCCCGAGACTCCGTTCCGTCCGTGCAAAAACGTCGAAACCTCGCGACGGCGTCTCTGTGCGACACCGGCGTCGTCCTCCATCCTCCGTCCCGGCGGCCTCCTCCTGGCGATGCGACGCCGCCTCGTGCGACACCACCGTCCTTCTCCATCCTCCATCCCGGCGGCTCTTCCTCGCGATGACGCCTCCGTCCTCCTCATCCCATCGGAGTTGTTTTGCGCCTCCAAACAGACGTCGTTGCCCGTGTCCCGACATCACCCCGCAGTCACCGCGATAACCTTCCATCGCGAGGGAATCCCGTCGCCCGACATCACCGCGATAACCTCCCCTTGCGACATCCCCTTCCATCGCCCACGCTGCCTCCCCATCGCACATGCCAGCGTTTGCGCCGTTGTCATCGTCCATCCCCGATCTGCGGCCGATGGATTGCCGAGAAGGCCATCCCGCCATCTCGCCAAGAAGGAGAAGGACTCGGGCCATCGACCTTGTTGTTTGCGCCTGCACATTCGTCCTCGCCCCGCCTCGATCCGCGCCGTCCACTACCAGGCTGGCGAATACTCCTGTCGGCCAAAAACCGTCAGGAAAAGGGTGAAAACCGTCAGGAATGTAATTCCTGACGGTCAGCCGTCAGGAATAAGCCGTCAGGAACGCCTTGACAGGAAAGATCGACTTTTCCTGACGGCTGGCCGTCAGGAATCTATTCCTGACGGCAGTTCCTGACGGCCAAGCTCAGTCTGGGTATGTAAAGCTATTCCTGACGGCATAGCCGACAGGAAAAAACTAATGAAGGTTAAAAAAAATAAATACAGGCAGTCCTCGTCCTTACAAACTTCAACTGCATTATTCATACATACATACATGCATACAGTTCAGATCCATTGACCAAGTTATTGGCATAAGAATGAATACTACACAAAAGTCTCAGAGAAACGTCAATAAATGACACCTTAGTATGACTTCTAGTTAACTGCACTAAAGGCAAACTAATAAGTTGGAATTTGAACTGAAGTAGTGCAATAGGATGAATTTGCTAGTGTCAGCGGCAATGAATTTGCTGCAAGAAAGTAAAATTTGTTAGATATTTGCTTTCAACATGTCATATAAGTCTATGTATATTAGTTATGAATCTGTAAGGTGGTAATGAATCAAGCAAATTTGAGAAATCCAGCAAATTTGGGGGATTGAATTTTATATACCTGATGCTAGGTTTGCACCATGGGAGCAGGAGGGGTCAGAGTCGACTGGCACTCGTCCGGCATCAAGTATGTGAGGGCGGCTGCGAAATTCAGAATACAAACCTTTATATAAATGAAAAATGACTCTTATACTCATGAATACTACTCAACTAGCCCTCAAATACAAGATTAGTACAGATGGGTTGAATAGTGACTAATTCAGAACAAGAGCAATCAAGTTGTCCTTGTTTGCTTCAGAATACTCATGAGATGACATGTCAAGTATATTACAGAGGTAATCTGTCCAGAGGGTTGAATAGTGACTAACTCAGAACATTCAGAACATGTAAGTATAGATGGGTATATAAACAAAAAAAAGGATTAAATAATTTCAGTCCCTTCAGCTAATTACCATATTGAGATGATATACATGCAGTTATTGAATAGGATCTGAAAACCATGCTATTTTGCTTATCCCAATCATGTTCTAGCACTCCTCTAGATCAGATAACACTACATCAGAGAAGGTATTACGATAAGCTAGCAGGAATACATGCAGTAATTGAATAGGATCTGAAAATCCATGCTATTTCACTTCTCCCAATCATGTTCTAGCACTCCTCTAGATCAGATAACACTACATTAGAGAAGGTATTGACAATAAGCTAGCAGGTAGATCAAAGAAGATATTCATATCGAGATACTAGATCCACTCCTGTCACTAGGAACAAATCTCGTTGTGCAGAAGGGAGAGGCAGCACGACGCACCTTTTTTTTCTGTGTCTTGAGGCATGGTGGAGAAGCTTTCACTGTTGGCCATGTTGAATTATGAATTGCAAAAAAGAAGCCAGTAGTTCAAACTTTCAGAACTTGGTGCTACAACTGTCTGAACACAAAGAAATGTGCTAGTGGATAGGCTAACTGTACCTTGACAAAATCACAGGTTCCACTAATTGCTGCTTAAAGATTGAGCTCCTGGATACTGTAACAGTGAAAGGTGTCAATTTAACAAATGTGTTTCGAATGAACTTCCCCTGGTTATCTGGTATTCATTGTTGTTCAATCTGGTAACTGAAGTTGAGCTGCACAAAAAAAATTTGCATGATTCAGTTGGCTGCACAAATATGAAACTGAGGCATCACCATATTCTTTTTGTCTGCTATTTGTGTCCAACATCTTATATGCAGTCTGCTTCTTTTTATTTATTTCTGGCAAATTCTACATGGTAAAACAAAAAAAACAAATCGATTACAGAAATCTATTTACAGTATCAAGAAGACTGCTAAAGCCTAACTATTTGAACGTATCTTGCTTGTCACACAGCCATAGCTATGAAGGTTCCAATGTTGTAAAAATCGAAGAAATCAAAGAGCATGCACGAACAAACCTTCCAATGTTGTTCGTGTATTGAATCATGCTTATATAGAAACTAAAAAAGGATGAAATAATCTCAACCCCTATAGCTAATTACCTTATGAAGATGATACAGGCAGTTAACGAATTGGATCTGAATTAAAATCCATGCTATTTCGCTTCTCCCAATCATGTTCTAGCACCACCAGGTCACATAACACTAGATTAGAGAAGATATTCAGATCGAGATACTATAGATCCACTCCGGTCCCTAGAAATAATTCTAGATCTCGCTGTGAATGAGAAGGGAGAGGCAACACGATGCACCTTTTGCTTCTGGCGTCTTGCAGCCGATGCGAGAGGCGTTGCCGGCGGCTCCTGCTTGCAGCAGATCTCTTGAGAGGAGGCAGGGAGGTTCGTGTGGAGAGCATCGTTGGCCGCGGCGGAGGGCGGGGTCGCGATGTGGTGCGGCTGCGGTGGAGGGCGGGCTCCAGATGCGGAGGACGGCGGCGGCCGCGGTGGAGGGCGGGCTCCAGATGCGGAGGACGCCGGCGGCCGTGGTGGAGGGCGCCCGATGCGGAGAACCTCGACGGCCGCGGGGAGGGCGCCCCCGATGCGGAGGACGTCGGCGACCGCGGTGGAGAGCGCTCGATGCGGAGGACGGCGGCGGCTTCAGATGCGGCTGTGTATGGTACGAGTGAGGATAGGGTTTGAGAGAAGCAGTTCCCGTCGGCTGTTTTGGGCTGGGCTCCCGGTTAAGTGGTTTGTGCGGGCGTGGTCTGTTGGACTCCTGTCGGACCACGTTACCGTCAGGACCTTTCTGGAGTCTGGTAGTGTATGAATATGTATTTAGGCTGTGTAGCCCAAAAAATTTAGCCCAGCCCAGTAGGATGAAGCTTTGTAATGTTTGGCCCTCTACCAGGACAAGCCCATGCTTATCGGCGAGTAAGACTAACTTCTAACTGCTGGAACAATTCTCTTAAGGGCCCGTTTGGATTCCTGGAATTTCCAGAATTGAATTATATTAATATAAATTATACTCTGGAAGAAAGAATTTGAGATTTCACCACTTTCTAAAGTTCACTTTTAAGCCCATCTCAAATTCATAGGGCGGGAGACGGGAATGAATTCTATAGATCATCATTATTAATCATGCTATGTTTGAAGTCTAATGGGCTCAAATAGATCACTTTGAATATAAGTTGGCCCACTAGTAGCTCAAATACATGCCTAAACAAAAAATCCAATTCTTTCAATCCCATGGAGTCAAACGGACCCTAAATGAATTTCCAATTTGTCAGTTCCCATTTGAAGCACTGAGTAACTGATGCTCAAATGCCCGTTAAACAGACAAGAGATGGACATACACACAGTTGAGGAAGGCATGCTGGACCTTCAGCAAGACATGGACCAGGAGCAGATGATGAAATCCCTAACGAAACATGTCTATCAAGGGTATGTATATCATAGAATACGTTGAATTATCTCTGCATATCCAAGCAACCAGGAATGCTGAAGAAAGGATTTTATGCAGCGGGCGACTTTTGGTTTCCCACAGCGGGCAAAGTGGTCAGCTGTGGCGGAAAGGTCACGGTAAATTGTGGCCTTCCCATGGCAGGCTGCTTTGCCAGCTGTGGTTAATCGACTTATTTGTAGCGGGCACGTTAGGGTGGCCGCTGCGGTAAATCGTTCTAAAAAAAACAGAGAAAAACCTGGATAGGCCCATTGAGCCCATCCACAGGCCCGACGAGCCTATCCAGGGCTGCAGCGCTACCGCTGCCGCCACCACCAGATTTCCAGATTTACCGCCGCCGTGGGGGCCCGACCCCGCCATGGATCCACATCGGCTCGACCTGCTTTCGCCGTCCTCGCCGTGGATCCGTTGTCGTCATCTGGAAATTAAAGGGAGAGTGAGAGGGAGGATGCATAAAGAGTGAGATGGATATGAAGAGTGGATGAGAGTGGTGTACCTACCTCCACCTCCGTGGATCCATGGCCATGGAGCCTGTCCTCGTCGGATCCGATGACATAGAGCCCATCCTCGCTGGATCCGCCACCATGGACGCCGTCCTCGCCAGGCCGAGGAGGGAAAGGAGGAGCGCCACTGCTGGCCATGCAGCCGGGCTCGGTAGAGTAGAAGGTGCATGCATCGATCTAGAGTTGCCGTGGATCCCGCGCGTTGTGGAGAGTGGAAGAGAGGATGCATGCGGTGGACAGATAGGGAGAGGATGCATGCGTGGTGAAGGAGACGAATGATAGAGGAGAGGATGCATGCGTGCGGTGCGAGGAGTGCTGTGGGCCGTGTGCGGGCGAAGACCGCGTGGGACGGGCGGTGAAGAGACAGAGTGATGATGGACTGCTTGAGAGCGGATGAAGAAACCCTAGGCTCATGTTTATATTTTACCCGTTGCAATGGACCATATTTACCATGACGAGTCTTATGAGATGCCATCCACGGTAAACCAATTTACAGTGGCAGAAGTCTTAAGATGTCTGCCATAGTTTAATTAATCCTTTAGTAGTGCACAATTTCTGACCACTCTGTATTCCTACTGAATCGATCAATCAACCTGTACACGAGCTGCACGATTGTAACATGTCCACAAGCAGCTGATGCTGCAGGTGCATACGACTGCTCCGGCAAACTATGGTCCAGCTCCGGCCGTGATGTGAAGGCACGACCACAACAACTAGACATCTGGTGCCACAATAAGGCTGCAAATGGTCAACAACAGATCATCAGCTCCACCAGCTGCAGCCTGCAACATTTTGTTTGAACCGAGGGCAAGCCCCATTTTCCATTAAAGCAATAACGGAAATACAAGAACCAGAGTTGAGTTGACAGTCCTAGATACCAGTTTAACAGAATTTGGACTAGACCATACTACTGGGACTAGCCAAACAAAGTATCAGAAAGAGGTAAACAAGTACTACCACCGATTACAGCCTAGCCCAGAGAGCGAAATCACAGAATGAACCGCGGGCCATGAGGGAAAGACAGTAACAAAACAGAGTCTATCTGCATTGCAGACAAAAAGCATTTCACAGATGCAGATCGTTCCAAAACGGCAGCCTTGACTGCCGATTTAGTTCTCGCCCGTCCTGTTGGTCTTCGGGCTTGTCTTCCAGGTACAATGTATCTTCAACCTTCTTCTTCTTCTCATTGAGGAGCCTCGGGGCAATTTGCAGCATTGAGTTGATGCCTTCCTTCAGACCTTCTTTGTCCAGCTCTGGATAAAGACCTGCCCAGTAACTCATGAGGGCATGCACAAGCGTGGCAAACAATAGAAATGGGATTGCTGAAGGTTTTCCCTCGAAGCACAAGCCATTCCTGGCTTTCCAAATCCCCCAGCAAATCGGCGCAATGCCAAGAGTATAAAACTGTTTTAGGTTAGCTAACCATCTGTCGCACCAAGTCCTGCTTTGTCTGAATGAGGATGGAATATCAGATGCACCAAAACATGTTGCAACTGTTGCCCAAACCACTCTAGCAACTGGGCATTGAAAGAATAGATGTTGGGGGGGTTTCATTATCATGACAAAAGTAGCATGTAGGATCCCCTTGCCAATTTCTTCTCATATTATCCTTTGTTAGCATAGCGTCATTAGCAATCAGCCAAAGAAAAATTTTGATTTTTGCTGGGATCCTGCCCTTCCATATCATCTTATGATATGTGCCAGAATCATTGCTATTAAGTAGGTTGTATAATGATTTGACAAAAAATCTTTTCTTGTCGCCAAACTTCCATATCACCTTGTCGTCATCCTCATTTAAATGGAGGCAGCCTGCAACATGGCAACAACACCAGCACCAGTACCTGTGTCTGCACTGGCCGAGGAATGTAACCTTGAGCTCACACCGGCAACCGGACCGAGTAGCAGCAGCAACAACAACAACTGCATCGTCCAACGGGGACTCCAGTGCGACCGCAGTGTCATCGACGCCAACGGACTCCAAGCTGGCGCAGTTCGAGGTCAACGTGGCGACGCCGGCGAGGTTAGTAGGAGGATGGACGAGATGGCGCAGGGTCCGTGGATGTACCAGTGCCTCAGCCTGAAGATGGCGTGATGATGCATGGGCGGGTTTGCGCTGTATGTAGGATTTCGGGATGTAGAGTTCAGTGTTTAGAGGGAAACAGAGCACGTGTTTGTGTTACAAGACAAACAGAGGTGTTCAGGGCCGGTCCTGAATATTTTTGGACCCAGAACGACGCTAAAATTTTGGATCTTTTTATTAAGCATGATAATACTACTAGTAGTACTCATTGCTAGTATATATACACATATATATATATATATATATATATAGTAAAAATAGTTAACTGAACCTAAAAGCAATGTTATGTTTATCAGAAATAACTTGTACACATATTAAATTACCTCAAAATTTTCTTCTAACATTCGTTTAATTATGTAAAGTCATCGATGATGTTGTCAATATCAACTCATCCAAAAATTGCTTCTCAATGTGTAATGTTGTCAATCCATTTAAAATCCCATCCAGTTCTTTTTAAATGACACTGTAGATCTCAAATAGTTTTTCAACAATTGTTAACTACGATTTCATCAAAATAAGGGACACGTTGGCTGTACATCAATACATGATTAGGGATCATAGCAAAGAGATAAAAGAATACGGACGTACCTCTGCCGCGGTGCTGGCTGGCGGCAGCCTGTGGCGGAATTGTATTGCTGTGTGCGGATGATCGCCGGCTAGCCCTATATGCAGATGAGCAGAGTGGCGTGCGGTTGCGCGGACGCATGGCCGGCCGGCGGACGGGCTGCCTCGCGCTGAATCTCGCGCAGAAGTCGAAGGAAAGGAATCAGAGAAGCCGCCTACTTGCGTTGTTGCGTTGCGTGATCACCGTTTTCTTCTGTTCCAGAGTATCACGTATGTTTGGGCTGAGTACATAATATTACTCGTTGTATACCCTGGGAGGGGCCCATCAGCGAGATGGACTTGGAACGGCTGCCCCTCTCGCCCCGCCCCAGGACCGGCCCTGGAGGTGTTTTACATGATAGAAAGGACAAAAAAAAAAGAGATAATTCATTGCAACAAGACAGCAAGTGTTACTCACCGCGTTGAGAATTTATTTGGTCTAGTCCATCCCCGTGCATTAGCTTAGACACCTGAGCAACTCATGTTTTCTGTAACTAGATAAATGCCCGTGCGTTGCAACGGGAGCTAAGAATTTCTTTCATGGCAACATTTGATAACGAAAACCAACCAATTAAAGGAAAACATGTAGCCTCCATGATCATCAATTGGAGAAGCAAGCTGAATCTCATATCTGAAACAGTAAAACCCTCAAATTCATGGCGAACTACAAATTATGTATTTTGAAAACAAAAAAATTATAATACAAATAGTCAAATACAACCATGTTGCCAAGAAAAGATGTTACATTAATTTCATGTCCAAAGAGATCCAGTCAACTGTGCTCACTTCTAATTAGAACTTTGCTCCTCCAACTCCAAGCAGCAAGCACTACTCACATGTGGTCTGAAGGATAGGAGTGGCGACAGCGTGTCCTGCCCTTTCATAAGCAAAGCTTGCCAGATGGAGCTTCCCTCGGTGCGAGTAGTTGCCGGCATGGAACACGAGCTCCTCCACATTGTTGTACACACAGAAGCCGTCCAGGCCCGAGAACACCAATCTCTACTCCTAAAAAGGGGTAACACAATCGTTCACCCCCGCAGACCCTCCCTCTCGCGAGAAAAGATACCCCGACTCCCGCCCGTGAAATCCAAAAGG
>DXKC01000344.1:0-10544 GCA_031170775.1 Cymbopogon citratus
AAATTTCACTGATTCATTACTCCACCGACATCAATTACAAAGACATAATCTCGGATGGTGCTAGATATTAGTGCCTCCCCTTGGATGCATTCATAATCCAAATCCACCAAAACATGGACAGCCTTATTAGCAATTCTATCTAGAAATTTACGATCGAGAACACTAAAATTTAACATTATTTCCCCCCCAACGAGTGAGGACTAATGTGAGGACGCATTGACAAGCAAACCTTGCGGTTTTCGAATTGGACCCATAGGTTTTCGTTGCGACTGGTTTTGATTTTGGATGGTTTATGCTCAACAGTCAACACACCATGAACCCCTGTTACTATTCCTAGCTTGGTGAGAACCGGGAATTCTTTATAATATACAATGTCGAATTGGCATCCTTGTTAAGCGATGAAATTAAAAAAAAAATCACCACCACATTAATGGCACGTGCGTCATATGGAAACTACCTTGAGAAACGCAAGGGCGTTTTTTATATTATATAGTTTGATGCAAAGAATTATATTAAATATTTTACGGAGGAAAGAATTGGAGGTAAAATCTATGCCTAGTACTCCACTAAAGAACAAAAATTTATTTCTTTCCTTCCATTGTTATGGCCTGATTGCTCGAGCCCGTTTGCGTCAAGGCCTCTGTGGCTTGCTTTACACCTTTCTTAAACTCACAACAAAAGCACAAAATAACTATATATTTAAATTCAATCAATATCATGCATATTTTTAATTTTTTATTACACTAGAATTTATTATGGACCTTGAATTTATAATTGATTTAAAGTTGAACTAATACCGACTAAATAAATCCAATAAAAAAATACACCATACAACAAATTGCCTTTTTTGCGACACTTACAACAAATTGTGAATTTTGTACTTTCCGTTCCAAGTAGACTTCAAAAATATTTAAGGAATATTTAAACTGAGCCGAGAATGGGCTTTCGGCTATGAAAAGGCCTAGCTCAATGGGGCGGTGGTGATTCAATTGGGCCATCTTTACTTTCGCCTTCCCAGCGGGGTCGGATTTAACAAGCGGAGGCCCATTTCTGCTCTGCCCCTCGCGCCAGATCGAAACCGGAGGTGATGTCGCCGCCGGCGAGCCACCGCCGCCGTTCTCGGCTCCTTAGCTGGCCGCTGCTGTTCCTCGTGATCCTCGCGGTCCACTCGCTGGCAGTATACCTCTTCACCCGCGGCTTCCTCCTCACCCGCACCGAGCTCGACCTCCACAGCAGCCGCGACGACCTCTCGCAGCAGGGCGACGTCACCCCCGAGTGCGCCTCCTGGCCCCCGCCCGCCGTCGACCGCCTTGTCATCATCGTCCTCGACGCGCTGAGGTGCCACGTTTTGGACCCCTCATAATTTTTTTTAGATAACTAGGTTTCCCCTGCTTTTGTATTTCAAAAAACAACAAGCATTCAGCGTTCAGAATCCTGGGGGTGATCTCGCCCTTACAGTTTGCCTCAAGGGGCCAAAGAAACAGAGCGCTCAGTGGAGCCAGATCCTAACAGATTACATTCACTCTGTCAAATTGCATCGTTGGAGGTCGAAGGCAGAGCATCCAATTGAGCCGACCCTGATGATGAACTCTCCCCGTTGCTCCAGGTCAACTGAGGCAGAGATGTTGCTTGTCTTTCCAGCTTGATGATTACCAGCTTGATAGCTTCTTCATCTTTTTGATTCATCAGCGGTAGCCATCCATTCAGCATCTTGGCAATCTTGAGGAGTAGCTCCTTCATTCCCATCCAGATGCGTCCCTGAAAACATAGTTCATTCCGGAATTTCCATAAAGACCATAGAACAGCCGCTGAGACAGCATTGGTAACAATGCCTTTTTTACCAGTCAGCCAAAATTTAGCCACAGATTCAAAACTTTCACCTAGACTCAAGTCTAGGAAGCAAGCAATGTGTCCCCAAACTATCTTAGCAATGCAACAGTCAAAGAATAAATGACAGATGGACTCGTTTTCAGCACACAAGAGACAAGTAGCATTACTGACTTCTCTTCTTTTAGCAAGATTATCTCTAGTTAACAGCTTATTCTTGGAGAGCAACCAAAGAAAGAATTGTACCCTGGGTGGGATGTTAAGTTTCCAGATTGAGCTAACATAAACTGGGGTAATTCCCCTAAAATTAACCACAGCATAAAGTGACTGGACAGAATATTTTCCATTTGAATTGTACATCCAAATCATTCTATCCTCCTCATCTGAAAGTTCAATCTCACTCATCATATCCACCAGCTCCCACCAGGTATTCATTACCTATTCAGACACAGTTCTTCTAAAAGTAAGCTTTAGATTGGTCCCATCCCACACTTCACTAACTGTGGAACCCTGCTGTTCAAAACATAATAGCTAAGCTGGTATTACCTATCCATTTGTCTTCCCAAAATCTGATTTTCTCATCATTACCAATCTTCCAAAGAATTCCCATTTTGGCAGCATACATTGCCCAGCTAACTCCTTTCCAAAAGCGAGAGGTCCCAGCAACAGGACAGCACAAGACATTTGGTTTGTTTGTTCTATATTTGTAGTCTACTATCTGGGTACATATTGCATTTTTATGCAGCAGGTATCTAAAGATCAAGGAGCATAAGAGGGCTATGTTAAGACTTCTTAGATCAGGGATATCTAGTCCTCCAAACTCTTTTTTCTAAGAAATCAAAGGCCAGTTAGCTAAATGATATCTGTGCCTTTCCTCCGTGTTGTCCCACAAAAAGTGACCCATATGAGTGTTAATCATATCAATAGCCCACCTGGGGAACTTTATAATGGATAGCAAGTAAATAGGGATACTTGCTAAACAAGCTCTCAAAAGAGTTAATCTCCCAGCGTAGGATAGGAGTCTACCCCTCCAACCAGCAATTCTTTTAATGATCTTGTCAATAACTGGTTGTAAGTCAGTTTTTCTCAGTTTGGAGTGGTGGAGAGGTACCCCTAGATATTTGAGAGGAAACTCAGATTTTTTGCAACAGAAAACTTTGGCTATCGTATTACTATCATCCTCACTCATGCCAATGGTAAGAAGATCACTTTTCTCATAATTGATCTTCATACCAGACATCTGCTCAAAGCACACCAGGATCCACTTCAAATTACTAATTTTTTCTATGTCATTTTCTAAGAATAGCAAGGTATCATCAGCATACTGTAAGCTGATAATTCCACCATCCACTACCTGAGGAAGCAAGCCAGAGATCAATCCCTGCTTGGCTGCTTTCATAAGCATTCTAGTGAACACATCAGCTACAAGGTTGAACAGCAAAGGTGAAAGTGGGTCACCCTGCCTCAAACCTTTTCCTGGTTTGAAGAAACAACTATTTTCATCATCGATCCTAATGCATAGGGAACCTCCTTCCACTAGCTTTCTGATCTTGGCAATCCATCTAGTATTAAAACCTCTAGATCTAAGCATATCTTCTAAAAACGACCAACTAACTCGGTCATAGGCCTTCTCATAATCTAGTTTGAGGATAACACCCTCATCTTTGTTTTTGTGAATTTTGTGAATAATTTCGTGAGCAACCACTACACTCTCAAGAATGTATCTGCCCTTCTGTCAGCTATTCTGATCAATCTATTATTCATCAATTTGCCCAAGATTTTGAAACTACAATTCAATAGACTGATAGGTCTGAATTTCTTAAGGACCTTGGTATCAGGTTCTTTAGGGATAAGGGTAATCATAGCATAATTCAACCTATCTAGGTTTAATTCTCCACTTTCGTCAGCTCTAACTAAACAGATCAAGTCATTCTTAATGACATCCCAGAAGGTTTAATTCTCCACTTTCGTAAGCTATAAAAGGAAAGCCATCAGGGCTAGGAGCTCCTTCAGCATAGGAGCCAAAGACTGCTTCCTTAATCTCTTCTTCAGAAAAAGGTGCTTCTAACAGCTCATTCTCCACACTTGTTACTTTTTCATCCTCTTCCCAAAAATTAGCATCTAGTTTCACCTTACTATCCTCTTCTTTACTGAACAGATTTTTATAGAATTGCACAGCATGCTCAAGCATACCTTTATTGTCATCAATCCAACCATCAGGTCCATCAAGGACTTCATTCTTTTCTTCTTCTCCTTTGATTGGCTACTGCCATAAAATATGATGTATTTCTATCACCCTCCTTAACTTGTCTATCTCTAGACCTTTGTCTAGCTTTAACTTCCTCCATTCTCCAAATGGATTCTAAGTTCTTATTAATTTCTTTTAATCTATCCTTTTCCTCATTGCTCAACATTCTGTGTTCATACTTCATACTGTGAGTCTAGCTTATGGAACTCCTCAAGGAGATCCTTCTTCATCTTTCTCAGACTGGCATTCACATTAATAGCCCACCCTCTCAGTTTTTTCCTAAGGAGCCTGATTTTGAACTGCCATATGTCTATAGGGTCACTAAAAGCACATGGGGTAGCCCAGATTTTTGCCACCAACTCTTTAAAGTCAGGTTGATCTAGCCACCACTTCTCAAACCTGAACAAACTAGGTTTCTTAACTATCTTATCCCCAAGATTTAAGATCAGGGGAACATGATCACTTGTGGCCCTGGCCCTCACAGAAACAAAAGCCAGGGGAAATTTGTTTTCAAAAGTAGTACAGAGAATTCTATCTAGAGCTGCCATAATTGGTATCTCTTAATTATTAGTCCAAGTAAAGGATCTGGCTGAATTCCTAAGTTCAATAAGTCCAAATTTATTAATAAAATCTTTAAAAAGGTCAGCCCATTTCTGATTGACATTTCCATTGTTTTTCTCCATGCTATTGGTGACAAGATTAAAGTCTCCCCCAAAAACAGTAGGTCCCTCCCAGTTAACTAGGAGGTTTTCAAGTTCTTGAATAAATTCAATCTTGCCCTCCTCATATGGAGAACCATATACCACAACCAGCCTCCACACAAATTTGTCATGAATATTTCTAATCAAACCAGCTACACTAAAATTGCCTACTTGCCAAGCAATAACTTCAAAATTATTGGTGTTAACACCAAACAATTTTGTTGCCTCGCTGATGCGGTCGAACCATTTGTTGCCTCGCAGATTTGATTTCATGGCACCGAGTACCTTCTTTCCAGGTGCCTGACTCTGAGCTGAAAAATTGTGGTACTGTAGCACTGCTAATTGTTAGCTAACCGTTAGATCTTCTGCAGAGAAGCAGCCATGGATGGACAAGCTGCAGGTCTTGCAGAAGCTTGCTGCCGATGAGAAGACCTCTGCAAGGATCTTCAAAGCACTTGCTGATCCACCAACAACTAGCCTCCAGCGCCTTAAGGTGATCCTAACATTCAAACCATATCATGATAAGAAATATTGTAATGTGACGTCATCCAAAATGGTACTTCGTGGGCTTAACAGAATTGTTTCAAAAATCAATGCTCAGGCTCTCACCACGGGTGGACTCCCTACCTTTATTGATGTCGGCAATAGTTTTGGTGCTCCTGCAATAGTAGAAGATAATATAATGCATCAGGTTCATATCACCCCACATTCAATTTTGTACCGACTAGGTCCAATTATCTGTCTACAGGTCATGCTAGATTGCTAGCCATGACGGTGTGATGTTTTCTGTTCCTTGGTGATCAACCAGTTGGCTAAAAATGGAAAGAGGGTAGTCATGATGGGGGATGATACATGGATACAGCTGTACCCTGAGCACTTCAACAAGTCGTTCCCATACCCTTCCTTTAATGTTAAAGACCTTGACACGGTATGGCATTCTGTCAATCAAATTCTTGTCCTTGCTTTTTGATGAACTTCTTAGTTCTTTCTTTAAGTTTGACTGAATTATCAATTATGACTGTATGCCAGGTAGATAATGGTGTAATTGAACACTTGCTTCCATCTCTTCATAAAAATGATTGGGATGTTCTTATTGCACATTTTCTTGGTGTGGTAAGTTATTGTGTTGCCTTACTGTCATTTTTTTTTTCATCTTTAGCTGGAAACTTGTGAGATCAGCTTTGTTTAGGACCATGCAGGGCATATATTTGGTGTTGACTCAACCCCAATGATCCAGAAGTTGGAGCAATACAATCAGATCCTGGAGGTCAGTTGTCTCATCATGCATATTCTTGTGCCTTTTAGGAGGCACTTAGCGTTACCTTATCTATGCTCTTCACATTTATTTTCCAAGCTTCTGAATGTTGTACAGTCCATTCTTATTTTCTTTTATAGGATGTTATTGACACATTGAGAAGTCTATCCAAACCTGGTGGTACCCATGAGAATACTTTGCTTTTGGTAATGGGCGATCATGGTCAAACCCTGAATGGTGACCATGGAGGGGGAACTGCTGAAGAGGTAATACTCTTTCTGTTTGGATGCAAGGTACATAACAATCACAGTTAATACTGTGTGAATTGTAGGTTGAAACATCGCTGTTTGCATGGAGTCCAAGGACCGCACCAGATGCAGTCTTATCTGTTCTTGATGATAGTTCGTGCAATGTTGATCTGGTATATTTGTCAATCCCATTTGCACCTTAATAGTAAATCATTTGCTATTCTGATTTATGCCAATAGAAGGGTTGTTTGACAGGTTAAGGTTATAAATAATTAGAACAAAAACAAATAAACTTGAAGTTGTATGTAGACAATATTTGGGGGAAAACATCTTTAGATCTCCTGTTGCCCTTTTTTTAAAAAAAAATATTTGGGAAAAATAACATTGAGTATGGTTGATCTGTTTATTTGTGTAGTTCTTTAGTGTTGCATTTGGATGGTGAAATCTAAAGTCCCAGAGGAAATATTATTAAAATATGCTTTCAGCCTTGTAAAAGCAGAAGAGAGTTAATTCTTGAATACTTAATTAATTTCTTTGTCTATATATCTGTTGGAATGGAAATTAAATGCAGCAGCTTTGAATGCTAGCATTTAGTAGCTGAGCATAATAAATATAAATATGTTAATTGTTGAAATCTTGTGTTAGTAAGATTTCTTGCTTTAATTTGTTTTTACAGAACACTAATACTTGTGGCACTGATTTATTTTCTTTTATTTTTTATGAATAAACATCACAGAACGGGGAAGAGGTCTGCGTTAGCACTATGCAACAGGTCAGGGTTCGTTGCATTCTCCCATGTGGATCTTCAGTTTTATTCGGTGTTGCTTATTTATCTTCTTGGTTTCAGCTTGATTTTGCGGTGACTATATCAGCACTACTTGGCATACCCTTTCCCTTTGGAAGGTGTGTAAATTTAACTTGATGCTTATTCTATGATTCAGTTATCAGTGACTGTTCTTGTTTGATTGTAAGCTGCTATGTATTCTTGGTTGTCTGCCTTTTCTTCATTTTCTTGGTGGTGTTGTTGTTTCATCATCCTTTGTTTATTATTTATCTTGATCTTTTAGCTGCTAAATGGGTCTCCTGTTTCTTAAATAGCATTGGCTGTGTAAACCCAGAATTGTATGCCTTGAGTACTGGGACATGGATAAATCAAAGGATCGGTGCCAATGCTTTTACCTCACAGAATGATCTAGAAGCGTGGATGGGGAGATATGCTGAAGTTCTATGTGTAAATTGTTGGCAGGTAGTATGAAGCTGCATTCTAGTTCCCTTCAACTTCCCTTGTTTAGTTCATATAGGCTTGTGGTTTTCTAATCTGGACACCCATCTTCCTTTGTAGGTAAAGAGATACATTGATCAATATTCTGTTACTTCCGTTATTGGATTTCCATCAGAAGACCTACAACATATCACGGATCTATATTCAAGAGCTCAGCTGATAACTACTTCATCAGAGACATGTAGTCAAGAAAAAGTAGAGGAGAAAGGTTCAGTTCTGCTGCAGCAAATTGATGCATACAATGACTTCTTGCAGAGTTTTGCAAAGCTTGCTCGCTCTGCTTGGACAGAATTTGATTTATGGTCAATGGGCATTGGTCTTTTACTTATGATATTGTCAGTTATCATTCAGGCCTCCATGCTTGTAAATATGACCATAAGCCAATCTTCAGATCAGAAAAGTTCTGGTTCAAGCATCATTCCTAAGCTTTCCCTTGCTTTTGCTTTAGTTGTGATTCGAGCAGCTAGTTTTCTATCAAACAGCTATATATGTGAGTGTTGTCAGATGATCAGCCTTACCATACATACTTCAATTTATATATCTCTGTTCACAGTTTTTTTTTTCTTTTACACAGTGGCAGAAGGTAGAGTTGCAAATTTTCTTTTGGCCACAAGTTGTATCACCAGTGTCTGGCACTCAGTGATGAAAGGGAACATCAGCATAGAAGTATTCCTGGACATAAATGCTTTATTTCAATCATTCTTTGGTGCAATCATCTTCTGACATCCTTCACTCTATTGATTTGCAGAACTTAGTTTTCCTTCTTTTAAATATTTTCACACGGTTTGGAATTGAGGTTGGGATGTCAAAACAATTGCCTGCCCCAACAATTACAAAGGATCATCCTGTCAGCGTCATTTGTAAAATTCTTGGTGTTAATTCTTGCAACATCCTCTTGGAGCTATTCCCCGTCATATCTCTAGTTTTTGTGGCTTACATTATGTTGAAGTGCCTATCCTGTGCAATCTATCAGAGGTTGTTGAAGTACTTTCTTTTGAGTGGAACGATGGTGAGTTATTTATCAATAGCATTTCATTGGGCTTCAGAGACTACTTTGTTTTCTCATGCTGGGACTGTTCAAGAATTTGGAAGAAGTTTAGCTCCTCGCATTGTTTACACTGTCGGAGGTCTATCACTAGCCATTTCTGCATTTTCTCGGATATTTGGTTCAACTGTTCATTTGAAGATGAATAAAAGGATAATTATTTTATCGGCTCTCATGCTTTCTTCTTGGAGTCCAACTATTTTGATCCTGTTGGGAAGGCAAGGTCCGTTTGTGGCATTAATTTGCATGACAGGAGGTAATGTGGAAATCACTTGATTGCCGATGAAAATATAGATTCGCATGTTGAAGGTACTGTGCAAATTTTCTGGCCACTAAGTTTTCTGTTGCCATCTTTGTTTTTTAGCTTGGTGTATCATAAAGTTGCAACAGAAACATCAGAGAGAGTCAGAACTCTCTTTTGCTGACCCTGTTTCGGTGATTCAGTGGAGCCTTCTTGCAGTTTGTCTATTTTATCTGACAGGTCACTGGTAGGTTTCATGTTGCTTCCAGTTATTTACCTTTCTCTATATGAAGCAATTGTTTATATGCATACTATGTTATCTCAGAAACATTAGAGTACTTGATGTACCTATAAGGCTGTAACACATTTTGTTCATTGATAGTTTTCTAGCATTATTGTCTCGTGAGTCTATACTAATATGCGCATTGGTGTTAGCTTCTAGTTTAACTGATCTTATTGGGGTGGCTAGCATATTCACAATTGCTAATTTAAAAGTGAATTTCAGGTGTACATTTGATGGCCTCCGATATGGTGCAGCTTTCATCGGGTAAGTGTGATTTGTGTTTCTTATAAGACTGTGAGGTTGTAAAAACAAAATTTCCTTTTATTACATGCGCTGATGCTGCTATAATGCTTCAATATGCAGTTTCGATCATTTCCATATCATTCGACAAGGCCTTCTTCTTTCCATTGACACCTTCGGTGTTTCTCATATCCTGCCAATAATAAGCCTTCCATTTATTGCCATAGTGTGGTACAACACCACATCCAAGGACAACGAACTGAAGGACGTTATTCTCAACAATATTAATAAGGTACTAAATATGGTAACTCTTCTCGTGCTATAAAGAAGATAATTTTGTATGCTCTTCAGATGTTGGACAACAAGTTCAATGAGCAAGTACATAACCTTGAAAGAACCGGCAGGATATTTATCCTTTGTATTTAAAAGTAGTAGTTAGCCCAGAGGAGGCTTTACAAAGTTAGCTTTACCTGTCGAGCAAAAGCTCAGAAAAGCACAAAAACCATCAGAAAAAGCACACAAACAATGCACATATCCTTGCTCCAAGTTTAGCCTACCACAATCCAGAGGGATGCCTCATCTTTGATCTTTTGGAGCAACAGAGTTTGAGCAACCCATGCAGTAAAAAATCCTTGTGCTCCTTTCCTTCCACAACTTGTAGCATACAAAATTGTCACTTTGTTAGTGATCACAAGCACTCCTTAGCCAGGCAAGGGGTGTTCCCCATATCCTCAAATGTGCAAATTGATGCCAAGTTCAAATTACTGAACAATTATGCCAAATAGTTATACTGGTGGCCACTAATACAGTAGGAACTTTTAAAGCTGTTGTCTTGCTTCTTTGCTCACTAATCCTCATTACACCAAATATTTCTTTGTCAAACTTAGGTGCTTTTGATGTATGGTCTTATAACAGCAATCACTGCTACACTAACAATCATATGCGTTGCTATTCAAAGGCGCCACTTAATGGTATAACTGCTGCTCCTGCCTTTCAGAACAAATTACCTTAGTATTTCTGCTTTGTAGTTTTTATCAAGCATTTGGCGTAACAAACTGTTTATCGGGTAAATATGCAGGTTTGGGGTTTGTTTGCTCCAAAGTACGTATTTGATGCAATTGGTCTTCTCCTCACAGACTTGTTAATTTGTTTAGCATCAATCTACTACAGCTGA
>DXKC01000345.1:0-18809 GCA_031170775.1 Cymbopogon citratus
ATATCTTGAGAGAAGAGAGAAGGCATACACCATCAATGCCTTGGTGAGGATCCAGAAATACCACAAATGAGAGATCAGAAAGAGTCATACACAGGAATCTCTAAGTTTTATTTAAAAATCCTATAAAAACTCTAGGATCATAGTTGATCAAAGAGTTAGAGACATGGCGCTTGACTTGACTGTTCTGTCTTTCAACTACTCAAGACCCAAGTGACGGTTATAAGCCCCATGGTGAAAGGTAATATGAGTAAGTTCTCATCATAATAATGTATTCTAAACCAAAGGTAGAGTTCCTGTTTAAATACATGTGTATTATAAGGCATTATAGCATTGTAGCAACTCCTGATCCATCACTAAGTTTGTCTTTGCTCAGGGACAAGCAAAAGGTAAGCTTGGAGGAGTTTGTTGATGGTAGATAAGTATCAATTTAAACCGTCAACATAACATGAGAAAGGACTTATAATTGAATATCATCCAGATATAGGGGTTACACTGACAGAATTCTACGAGTTTTGGTGAATGTCTGTTTCTGTAGGAGGTTATCAGAAAAGAACCAAAGAAGGTCCACATGTCAGATTTACATAGAGAGAAACAACACAACTACCACTTTTCTAGAATCAGGAAGGTTCGAGAAGACTCTGGACCAAGGCGGAGGCCGGGTTGCCACCCTAGCAGGATGCCCGCCCTGGGCCCTAGGGCGCCTGCCCTGGCCCTAAGCCAATCAGGCTCCATCTCGTGGATCGTGGTTCCCACCGCCTTTGAGATGCAATAAAAGCCGTTCATTAAGGTCGGTTTGATCTGAGGGCTGCGGTGCATCCTAGGGGCTATATAAACAGAGCCCCTGGACCTTGGAG
This sequence comes from Cymbopogon citratus, assembly GCA_031170775.1. Classification (NCBI taxonomy): domain Eukaryota; kingdom Viridiplantae; phylum Streptophyta; class Magnoliopsida; order Poales; family Poaceae; genus Cymbopogon; species Cymbopogon citratus. The sequence goes on from DXKC01000345.1 coordinate 855, forward strand.
GGGAGGGATTCATTAAGAGAATCTAGAAGTTTAGTTGTTGGCAAGAGAGAAGCCTTAGAGCCACCATCTCAACTAGAGCTCCATAGTTTAGAGCATAGCTACATAGGATTAGAACTAGAAAGAGTCAAGTTCTACTCGGGTTCCGGATCTGTCATGAGATTCCTGGTAATCTCTCCTACTTTTGTAATTGTTCTTATAATTATTCATCTTGTTCATCATATATTGTGAGTATGACTTTAGTCTATTCTAATATATTGGATATGACTTTATGCTACTTGATTATGTTCCCAATTATATTGTTCTTAGTTTGCATTGGTTATATGCTTGGCATAGTTAGATTGGAATTATATTTAAGTTTAGGATCATATAGCGTTTGCCCATTAAATTTATGGGTGAATGGCCAATATTGTGTAGACGTGGTGTCTATACCGTATTGTCCTGCGATTGCACCCTATATTCCGGATCATGAGGTAGATCGCGGGAGTGATAGTCCTGTTGAGTCCTTTGTAATCCTCCTCCCGTCTATAGGAACCACAGAGCACCATTACTACTGGGAAGTGATTGCTATGTCCTAATCTTCCTTCGTAGTATCACTAGGCATAAGTATAACCCTTTCCTGCCATGATTGTCAAGTATAGTTGCACTAATCAATGTATACTATGACTATATAGTTTAGAATGACTTAGGAATTATTCTTCTAGATTCGTCCTAATCCATGCTAGTGACTTGACGTGGACTACTCTGTTGAGATTTGCATCATTATTACATGTGGCTAAGTGCTTATCATTTATTATTTACCTTTCATACATATTATTTATCTTGTGACACTTACCCTGTATTGACAAGATAGATACCCACTGGTTCTACTCTCCATTACACATGCAATGATGCTCATTGCTCATTATCCTTAGCAAGTCCCTTCCCTTGGGTAAAAATATAAATAATGATATCTGGAATACTCCTGGTTAAAATGCTACATCAGTATTATCTGTGCGCTTGCGGATATCATATTTATTCTAGAGGAGCATAAGCATTTTTTAATACTGGCACTTCTAATATCATGCTAGGCCTATGAAAACTTAGCTTAAGTGGTGTTAAAGGTGGTAGGCATATTTTTGACACTGTTAGTAGGGTTATGTTTTTACTATCTTTTGGTAATAGTGCTAAGAAATGTCAACAATAGCCAATCGAGCCAAGTTGTACTCACTTCTCAGTATGTCTGGGGAGGGCAAATTAACACTGTAGGCATGCGGTCTACACGAAAAAGTCAGGCTCAGTCAGGATTTCAACGGTCGGACCTCCGCATGTACATTGTTGTATGTGGTTTTGGCCTCTGAGCAACTGCAAAATCAAATTACCAAAGGATGGGCTGAGCCACTAGTTTTGATAAGGCCGGTGCAGAATGGCGAACTTCATGGCAACCAACAGGGAAGCATGAGTATTGGTGCCGAACCGCCCTCTGCAAACATAGAGCACGTCTACGCCGAAGAGATGTTGTGAGTCTCGACACAGCATCCGACTGAATCAGACATGCGGCCATTGGACTTTCGGCATGTAGATGATTAGAATGACTTCATAGTATTATATTAAGGGGCTATTGCGTTTCTACCCTTATTTTAAAATCCAATTATGATTTTACTCTCGCTTTTCACAATATTGCGTTTTTACCCCCTCTGTTAAAACGAACTGAAGGACCGGATAAGCGACTAGAGGGGGGTGAATAGGAGCCTCAAATTTTTCTTCTTCTCAAATGAGAGAGATGGAGGTACTTGGCTCAAACACCTAACCCCAAAATCCAAACAGCACCGGACAGAAAAGTTCCTGACAGAAATAGCAACTCGTAGGAACTGACAGAATGAGAATCAGAATCCGGCAGCACCAAAACTCACCAAAACAGGATCTGGTCCAGTCCAGTCGGCCTGGCCAGTTCTGGTAGCCGGCTTAGCCAGTTCAGTCGGCTTAGCCGACACTGCCAGTCAGCCTAGTCGACTCAGCTAGCTGGGTCAGGCCCAAGCCGGCTTAGCTGGCTTCATAGCCAGCCTAGCCGACTCCCCTAGTCGGCTTAGCCGAGTACCCAAACAGGCCTGGCCGGTTCTAACGAAACAACCTCGGGCAAGATCCACAAAATTCTAAATCTTCTCCAAATCAATCCAATCGCAACCAAATTTTGATAGTAGGCTCCTGATGCAATTGGTGAGCTATCTCTAAGAGATCATCGCTCAAATCAGAGTAAAACTTGAGATCTCACAAAAGAAATGGAAAAGGGGAAACTTGAAGACCTAGAGCAACAAATCCATGAATCTTTGATCTCGTGAGGTTTCAGAGCAATTCCTTTGGTGGAAAGCCTCTACTCACTTCATAGATCAAGTCAGCGTAGAAGATTCGGATCGAACAGCTCAAGAAATGAAGAAATCATGAAGTTCTCGGAGGGAGACAAGATGAACTCAGGAAGAACACCAAGAACACGATTCAATCCAAGTTTCCAGCCATGATTCGAAAAGCCCAGAGGGCACGCACACTCTAAGTGGTGTGCTTCCTACAAACACAAATGACAAATAGTTTGGATGACCTCTCTCTATCAAATCCTTAGGGAAGGAGAAGAAACCTAGCCACTAGAAGGATAAAACACAAAATGGGAGGGGTGAGATGGAGACGGGGACACCACCTCTATTTAAGGGGTATATTTGGACATCCCCAAAATGCCCCTAGGGTAACTTGAGCTAAACTAAACCACCCGAGGGCATTCTAGTCTAACTCTTGATAACTTGATCCGACGGCCACCGCGCTCCTTACCGGTAGCCTTGCTTCGATGCAATCTCCCTGATGCTGCCATGTGCCATCCGTCCGCACCGAAACTGACTCGGGTTTTGAGGCCCAAACCTGCGAAACCCGCCGCCGCGAGTAGCGTGCCGCACACGCATCTCCCACCGATGGTTTTGAGGCGAAACCAGCAAACCACAGCCATTGGTTTTGAGGCCAAACCAACAAATCACCGTGAGTACATGCCACGCACGGATCCCCCGCCATGTCATCTTACAAGTGTCGAAGTCCCAAGTGTCAGCCACCACAGCTAGCACCCGGCCGTTTGGTCCCTCGGTCCAAGCCACCACGTCCGCCCTTCACCGCACCCGGTCTGTCAGCATAGCACGCCCGCTTGACCTTCTCCTGACCATCACTACTGCCTTCGGACTCCACATCTGCACAACACAAGCCAAGAGACATTGTTTCAACACATAACCCTATGCCAGGGATTAGCAAAACCACCGATCACCTACCAACCAAAAGTGCTGGACCTTGTTGGCAATCACTCATCACACACAAAGATGCTACACAATGGCTATGGAAAAAGCCATGTGTTCGCAATCTCCCCTTTGATGACTACATTGACAACACCAACACAAAGCCAGAGAAAGCCCACTCAAATGACCAAAGCCAAAGACAAGCTCAAAACGGGTCACTTGTAATGAGCAAAATGTAAGTCAGAAACTTGGTCCCCAAAGACATGGGCAACGGCTCGACGCAACCAAGTAGAGCAAAGCTAGCCCTCAAGAAGAGGCAGAAAACGGGCTCAACACTACTAGCAAAAGCCAAAAACTATTAAAAACTCCCGAAAATAGCTAGACCCTCAAGATAGAGGCAAAGGCTCAACACATCTAGCAAATATAGCAAAGATAGCAAAGAAACTCCCCCTGGGAAGATGCATTCTCATATATGGGTGAACTCTGGATTTGTGGTTTTTCTCCCCCTTGTTGGCAGTGCAATCATCATGTTTTAAAACATCAAGAGATGTAACTCCCCCTCAAATCATGCTATGCATACAAAATGTTACAAATGCTCAGCTTCAGGAATATAGCAATCAGAATGACAAGATGCTCTAGCTGATGCTAACCGGTGTGCAAGCAACAAGTATAAGTGCTAGCAAATGCTCAAGTTGATCAAATGATATGAAATATGGCATTTAAGCATTTTGAGCAAGTTTTAAGCATTTTAGAAAGGGGTTCACCTCCAAATGTAGCTACTAGCTTATATAAGCAGGAGATCACACTAGTGCTAACTCAAGTATACCAAGTGAACTACCCCATGCAACGTTCATACATCGTGTTAGAGAAAAGACCAACACTTGTGTTTTTCAAATTTTTAGTTATCGGAGTTGCAGCGGAACACAAGTATCAGCAAGACATGTGTAAAAGGCATCGATACTGTCACGCCAAATGTGAACCATGCCAAGCCAAAGAGCTTAAGACAATGATTCTAGACATCACTACAAGGCTCAAGTTCATCCCAAGTGCAATGGGAAGCGGTCTCAAAACCCTAACGTGGGACAGTAAAGATCCATCTCAAATTTTATCACACTTAGCTTAGATTTCAAATTTTAGCACAAGTGGATCACTATTCATCCAAAGTAAGTGTATGACTCAAGAAACATGAGACATAGCAACCTAGCATACCAGAAAAGCATATATGACTCTCAACACATCCTACACATGCTAGTTGCCATACTCAGGGTGAACATTTTTCAGATTTCATCATTATTAATCAAGTCGATAGTTTCAAAAATAGCTTAGCTCATAACATGTGTCAAGTGATCAAAAAGAGCCTAAGCGACTAGCATCATCATGTACACACAAGTCATATCAAAAGGAGCATAATCTCATTCTAACAGCTATATAAATGAAGCTCTAAACATGCTCTAAAATATATGATGAGATGCAAATACAATATGATACAAAATACAAAAGCAAAAGAAATAGAAACAAAGACTACTATACAAAAACCAAAACTCCCCACATCTAAAATGGGAAGCACACACCCAACTCCCCCCGCAGCAGATTGAACTGGGCAAGGTCAAGGGGTTTGGTGAAAATGTCGGCTAACTGACCTCGGGTGCCGACATGGTGTAGGTCAATGTCTCCTTTCTCATAATGGTCTCTCAGGAAGTGGAACCTCGCCTCTATGTGTTTGGTTCTGGAGTGGAGAACTGGGTTTTTCGCAACGGCTATGGCACTGGTGCTATCATAGAAAAGTGGCACTTTGGTAAAGCTCATGCCATAGTCTCTCATGGTGGCTACTATCCAAAGTAACTGGGAGCAGCAAACAGCGGCAATAACGTACTCATAGGTGGATTGGGCTATAGTGGACTGCTTGCGAGAAGACCAAGAGACAAACAAAGTACCCAAAAACTAGCAAGTACCCGAAGTAGACTTCCTCTCGATTCGACAACCTGCGTAGTCGGCATCAGAAAACCCAGAAAGCGAAAGAGTCGAAGACGTCGAGTACCAGAGACCAAACTCAGGGGTGTAACGAAGATACCTGAGGATGCGCTTGATAGCCTGACAATGCGACGTGCGCGGTGAAGACTGGAACTGTGCACAGAGGTAGACCGCGAACTGGATGTTCGGCCTCATCGCTGTCAGGTACAAGAGCGATCTGATCTTGCTACGTACTCCTTCTGATCCACCAGTTCTCCCTCCATGTCATCATCAAGGGCGATTGTCATCAACATGGGTGTCATGAGGGGCTTGGCCTCACTCATATCGAACTTCTTCAGAAGATCCTTCGTGTACTTCCCTTGATGGACGAAGATCCCTTCCTTGGTTTGCTTGATTTGGAGCCCGAGGAAAAAGGTTAGCTCACCCATCATACTCATCTCAAACTCCCTGCTCATCATCTCAAAAAACTTTGCAACAAGAGTGTGAGAAGAGCCACCGAAGATAATGTCATCCACATAAATCTGAACGATGAGTGTATCAATGCCTTGCTTGAGGAAAACAATGTTCTATCAACCGACCCCATTTTAAAACCTTTTAAAAGCAGAAAAGCTTTTAGGCGATCGTACCAGGCTCTAGGTGCTTGTTTCAGACCATACAAGGCTTTGGCAAGTTTAAAAACATGGTCTGGGTGCTTAGGATTTTCAAAACCAGAAGGTTGCTTCACATAAACTTCCTCCTCAATGTAGTCGTTTAGAAAAGCACTTTTCATATCGATTTGGTACAGCTTGAACCCCTTCGAAGCTGCAAAGGCTAGGAGAATCCTAATGGCTTCTAGGCGGGCAACAGGAGCAAAGGTTTCCTCAATATCAATCCCCTCCTTTTGGCTATAACCCTGAGCAACAAGCCTTGCCTTGTTTCTCACAACCACCCCATCCTCACTCTGTTTGTTTTTGAAAACCCATTTTGTCCCAATAGGATGGCAATCTGGAGGTGGTGGTATCAAAACCCAAACCTGGTTTCTTTCAAAATTTTCAAGTTCCTCATGCATGGCATTGATCCAATCAGGGTTCAACAAAGCAGTGCTAATATACTTGGGCTCAAAGTTAGCAACAAAAGCCAAATGAGAGAAGTGAGAGATTTCATACGCTCGTGACTGCATGACTCGCTGGTCAATGCCTCCAATCATTGTCTGTGGGGGTGGTTGCACTGGACGCAGCACGATGCTTCCCTCAAAGAAGTCGCCTCTCCCTCGATGGCAGCTGGTGCTCCCTCGCTTCCCTCAAAGAAGTCGCCTCTCCCTCGATGGCAGCTGGTGCTCCCTCAGGTACAGCAGGTGTAGGCTGAGGAAGCTGCTCGAATGGCCCCCAACTCATGGAAGAAGAAGGGTCGGGGCTGTGAGCGGAAGTAGACATCGTAGGGTAGACAGGGGCAGCCAGTGGAGTCAGCTTGGGATCACCCCAATCGGCATCTTTCTGCTCCTCCTCCACAAAGATGGACTCACCATACTCATCATCACCTGCACGCTCAAAGACAGGCGTGACACAAGGCATAGTCTCATCGAAAGTTACTTCATAAGTCTCCATCACTCGGTTAGTTTCCAGGTTCAAAACTCGATAAGCAGAAGAGCGCAAAGCATAACCCAAAAAGATCCTGTCAGGAGACTGTGACTCAAACATCTCCAAGTTACCATTCTTCAAGATCAAACACTTGCAACCAAAAACCCTGAAGTGGCTAACTTTGGGTGTCGACCAAACCGCAACTCATAAGAGGTTTTCTTGGTAAAAGCTTGGAGGAAAATGCGGTTGGAAACATGGAGGAGTCCTATGCTCATCGAGCATCATCCTAGCCATCTCAACCATGGAACCCAGACAGAAGGACTCGTCCGACGGATCCATGAGGCAACAGGAACCAAGACATGAAGCAAAGCTATGTGCGATAGTCTCCTGTCCTAGTTAGATGCGAAGCATAGTTGCTCATCACGTAGGACTCTATCTTTGTATCCGACTAGGAGCCGAAGGACTCTCAACAGCACCTGGACTATAAAGGTCAGTTGAGAGGACCTCGTAGAACAGGACACGACCAATCGAACAACACATCATGCAACAGAACCACAACTCATGGCAGACAAACGATACAACACACTACACGACTCATTGCAATCGCCAACTTACAACAATACAACGCAAACAGGCTCACCCTAAGACTGGACGTAAGGCTGTTACTCGACTTCCTCGAGGGCCAGAACCAGTATAAACGTCTATCCTTTTGCGTGCACCACCGAGTTCCACCTTTGCTGAAGCCCGAACAACTGCCGCGGGTACCCCATGGCAAGCTGCCGGTGGTAAAACATCAACAGCTGGCATGCCAGGTAGGGGCTTTCAATGAAATTTTTCTCGAGAGCTTGGCGGACCTCAGTGTCAAGATGTCATACCTAGCTGGAACAACCTTCATCTTCGGATCATGGATCTGTCAGGCGGACGACAACGGCTACTTGCAGAGTCAACTGCTGAAGGAACCAACACCCGAGGAAGAAGCTAAAAATTTTGAGCAAAAACTCACCAAAAAGATGAAAAAACTCCACGTCCAGATTCAACTAGGAAAGCAAGATAGATACAAAACTGAAACTGAAGCAGAGACGGATTGCTACAAAGAAGAACAAACCCTATTCAGATTCCAAGAGAAGACCTGCATCATGAAGGAATACAACTCAGGCTCGGACCCGACCCCATGCCGATTTCACCCAAAGAAGAAGACTTTCCCATTAGGACTCAAGAACTCAGCGTCAACCATCACTCGAGAGATCAACAAAAAGCACCTGACGATTAGTAAAAGCATACCTCTCAAAGGACCCCAGCAAGGACTCATGATGACCACAACACCGATGGATTGTGTGGTGCATTGGCCAAGCGCTTTAGGATCTACAGAGAACCACGGCCATCAAGAGTACTTACCATTTCAAGAAGGAAAAGAACTCAAGACATCAAGCTCTGAAGATTCGAGTGGCTCAGAAGAGAAAGAACCACTCTGATGGATGAAAAGAGGCTGAAAGAAGTACACAATCTACATGGTCGAAGCAGCAGAACAACCCTTGATTCCACCAGAACTCCCAGATGTGCGTTCATCAGATGAATCAGAGGGCAACATATCCAAAGATGATGAAGGCAACAGCAATGAAACCGATGAACAAAAACAAGCAAGTATGAGAAAGAATAAACTCAAGCTAGGAAGGAGGAACCGTGCTAAACAAAGAAAGGAAATATGGGATAAGTATAGAGCAGCACTCTGTGAATATAACAAGAAGAAGAGCGAGCGCGAGGCAGTGAAGAACTCCAAGCAGAAGAAGATTGAAGAACTCGTAGAAGGACTCACAGCACTCAGAAATCAAGAAAAGGAAAAGGAGCAGCAAAAAGTACCCGCGACATAGGAAAAACAACCAGAGCAGAATGGACAACCTCACCAAGAAGAAGACCCACAAAGAAGAACCGTATTCTCAAGGCTAAGACCCGCTGGAAGCAGCAACAAAAACCAACCATCATGACCACCAAGGACTCAACCTTTCCATACTTAGGCGTTCCCCGAAAGAACCCAAAGATTTGATAGAGAAGAAGGACAAGGAGAATTAGAGTATGGAGGGGGAAGATCGGAATACAGAAGGGAGAACTCTCCACACCATTACAGAGAACATTATGATCGTTTTCCATGTTTTGCAGGGAGATTACAATCAGCACGACTACCACACAAATTCAAACCATCAAACCACTCGAAGTACGATGGTAAATCAGAACCCAAGCAATGGCTCAGGGTTTATTCCTAGTCAATTGACCTAGCAAGAGGAGACGATGATGTCAAAGCTCTATTATTTCTGATGGCACTCGAGAATCTGCCTCTACAATGGTTCGACAAGCTCAAGCCAGGATCAATCAGATATTGGGAAGACTTGCAGAAGGCTTTTTGTAGTAATTTCACAGGCATCATCACACATCCAATGACCCCAGCAGAACTCAAAGCAACAAAACAACAAAAAGGAGAGTCTGAGGGATTTCTATAGAAGATTCGGAGAATGCAAGGTGCAAGTACATGATATTGCTGACGGAGAAGTGATTGAAGCCTTTGAGCAAGAGATAGCAGCCAGGTGGCAATTCAGCAATTTCTACAATGAAGACCCAAAGACCAATGAACAATTCAAAAGGACAGTTGAGAAACTCATCTCAGCAGAAGAGAAGACCAAAGAGATTTAGAGACAATCGATCTGACGACAACAGGAACAACTATGATAGAACCCGAAATGATTATCGATCAAACGATAAGAGGCCAAGGCAGGACCATATGGTCGCTACAACAGAAAGCAAGAAGAGATTCAACAACGGCGGCAACGATCACAATCGCAACTACAACGACTGACGCAACTACAGAGAATATGCAGAACACAAGGCCCAAAAAATCAGGGAATTTGAAAACTTACCATGTCATTTCCATCCGGGATCAAGGCACAGGTTGATCGATTGCTCGACATTCAAAGAAAAGTATGACAACAAGCCATACAACCACACACGCAGGGAAGAAAAAAGAGGAAAAATAGAAGAAAGAAGAACCAAAAGCAGAAGGAAACTATCAAAAACCTGAAAGACAACTTACGGTGATATTCTCTGGGGTTCCCAACACAAGAGGGAATCAACAAATCAAGTTAGCTCGCAGAACAATAATGGCGGCAGAACCCGCGACACCAAGATATCTGGATTGGTCAAAATATCCAATACACTTCTCAAGAGAGGATCAATGGACAAGTGCAGCAAACGCAGGGAGTTATCCACTAGTATTGGCACCAACCATAGCCGGAGTAGCGGTAACAAAAGCACTCATAGATGGTGGAGCTGGACTCAATATCATATTTGCAGACACCCTACGGAAGATGGAGCTAGACTTCGAAGGATTGATCAAGCCAACAAGCACTCCTTTCTATGGGATCATTTCTGGAAAAGTAGCCATGCCACTTGGACAAATCACATTGCTAGTAACCTTTGGAACACCAGAAAAATACAGGACAGAATTTATCAAGTTCGAAGTCATAGATTTCGAGTCATGCTACCACGCAATACTTGGAAGACCTGCTCTCACAAAATTCATGGGCGTACCACATTACCCATACTTGCTACTCAAGATGCCAACAACAAAAGGAGTCCTTACATTGAGAGGAGACTTGAGGAAGGCATTCGACTGCGATGTACAAGCTATACAGATTTTAGAAAGAATCCAAGACAGAAAAGAAGGCAGCAAGATAGCAACATTGGTAGAAGCTATTGACCAAGAAGAACTCTAGATACCTACAAAAAGGCCAAGCAACTTCAAACCACCCCAAGAAGCTGAGACAAAAACAATCGACCTGATGACCAGCGACCCAAAGAAGACAACCATCATCAGTGCAAACCTCAATCCCAAATAGGAACTCACGCTCACCAATTTTCTTTGGGACAATAAGGACATCTTTGCATGGAAACCAGCAGACATACCAGGAGTCCCAAAAGAATTGGCTGAGCATATCATTGATGTTAACAAAGGGTCAAAACCCATAAGGCAGAAGCTAAGAAGATTTGCACCAGACAGAAAAGCAGTGATAAAGAAAGAGATCACAAAACTCATGGCGGCAGGATTCATCAGAGAAATCATCAACCTAGATTGGCTTGCAAACCCAGTGCTTGTTGAGAAAAAGAACTCAGAATGTGTGTAGATTACATCGATCTCAACAGACACTGCACAAAGGACCCATACGTGCCACCCAGAATTGATCAAGTCATCGACTCTACAGCAGGATCAGCACTACTATCGTTCCTGGATTGTTACTCAGGATATCACCAGATTTCATTAAGACCTGAAGACCAAAGCAAAACATCATTTGTCACACCATATGGAGCTTATTGCTACAAATCAATGCCATTCGGGTTGAAGAATGCAGGAGCTACATACCAGAGGGCCATACAAACATGCCTAGGAACTCAGATCGGGAGGAATGCTGAAGCATACATGGATGACATAGTTGTCATGACAAAAGAACCAGAACTACTAATCAAAGACATACAAGAGACCTTCGACAATCTCAAAGCATGGATATGGAAGTTAAATCCCACCAAGTGCGTATTCGGAGTACCCTCAGGAAAATTACTCGGGTTCCTAGTAAGCAATAGGGAATAGAAGCAAGTACGAAGCAAGTCAGAGCAATCATGGATATGAAACCACCAGAAAATATCAAAGACATCCAAAACTTAACTGGATGCATGGCAACTCTTAATAGATTTATATCACGCCTTGGAGAGAAAGGACTACTGTTCTTCAAAATACTCAAGAAAGCAGGCAAATTTGAATGGACAGAAGAAGCAGACCAAGCATTCAAATCCCTGAAAGAGTACTTAGCATCATCACCAATCCTAGTTCCACCAAACAAGAGGGAAGACATGATTCTCTACATCTCAGCGATGAAGAACGTGGTCAGCACAGCAATAGTGGTGGAAAGGGAAGAACCCGGACACGTCTTCAAAATACAAAGACTAGTCTACTACGTCAGCGAAGTACTCACCGCATCAAAAGCAAGATACCCTCAAGTACAGAAAATTTTATACGGACTACTCATCACATCAAGAAAGCTACGACACTACTTCTAAGAACACAAGATTACAGTAGCAACAAACTTTCCACTTCAAGATTTATTGCACAAGGACTTAACGGGCAGAATATCAAAGTGGGCCATAGAGCTTGGAGCACTCAACATAGAATTCAAGCTAAGGACAACAATCAAATCCCAAGCACTATCAGATTTCATAGCAGAATGGACAGAAATAAACCAAAAAGAACCTGAGGCAATCATAGACCACTGGAAGATGTACTTTGATGGATCGCTAAAACTCGGAGGAGCAGGAGCAGGAGTCCTTTTGATCTCACCAGATGGGAAACAAATCAAGTTCGTGCTACAAATACACTGGCAAGCAACCAACAATGAGGCCGAATACGAAGCATTAATCCACGGACTAAAGATGGCAAATGCCCTAGGAATCAAAAGATTATTGGTCTATGGAGATTCAGCGGTGGTGATCAACCAAGTAAAAAAAGTGGGACTGCACGAAGGACAATATGAACGCATACTGCGCAGAAATAAGGAAGCTTGAGAAAAAATTTCAAGGACTCAAAATTCATCATGTTCTCAGAGACAACAACGTCGCAGCACACATCCTAGCAAAACTAGGATCAGATGGAGCAAAACTATCCCTAGAAGTATTCGTAGAAGAATTGATGGCTCCATCAATAAGAGAACCCGAGAAGATAGAAAGGACACTGATGGCATAGATCAACCCTCAAGACAAAATCCAGCAAAAGCGATAATGACAATTGAACCAGACTGGAGGCCTATATTCATCGACTACATCAGAGACCACAAATTACCAAGTGACAAAACCAAAGCATCCAAGATCATAAGGAAGAGCAAGAATTACGTACTAGTGGGTGACAAACTATATAAGAGAGCAGCATCATCAGGAGTACTTCTAAAATGTGTGACAACAAGAGAAGGATCAGAAATCTTAGATGAAATACATGGAGGATGCTATGGAAACCACACCACATCAAGAACACTGGTAGGAAAAGCATTCAGGATGGGATTCTACTGGCCAACCACACTAAAGGACGCAAAACACTTGGTTAGACACTACAAAAAATGCTAGATGTTTGGAAGACAACCCCACGTGCTAGCTCACGACTTGATCTGCATCCCTCCGGCATGGCCTTTCTCATGTTGGGGACTGGATCAAGTAGGACCGCTCGCAACAGTAAAAGGAGGATTCGAGTACTTGTTTGTGGCTATTGATAAATTCACCAAGTGGATCGAGTACAAACCTTTGGTCAAATACAGCTCAGAAAAAGCAATAGAATTCATACAAGAGATCATGCACAGATTTGGGATTCTAGATAGAGTCATCACAGGCCTTGGATCACCATTTACAGCAAAAGATTTCCAATGCTGGGCAAAAGACTACGGGATAGAGATTGACTATGCATCAATCACGCACCCTCAAGCCAATGAACAAGTGGAAAGAGCAAACGGACTTATACTACAAGGATTGAAGCCAAGACAATATGATGAACTAAAAAATTACGGCTCCAAATGGATAGAAGAATTACCAAAAGTAGTCTGGGGACTCAGAACTCAGATAAGCAGAGCAACAGGATACTCTCCTTTCTTCCTAATCTACGGATCAGAAGCAATATTACCAGCAGACTTGCTATGGGCATCCCCGAAAATAGAACACTACAAAGAAGGAGAAGCAGAAGAAGCAAGACAACTTGAAATTGACACCATTGAAGAAGTCAGAAACAACGCAATCATACAGAATGCCAGATATCAGCAAGGGCTGAGAAGACACTACAACAAGCATACAAAAACAAGAACTCTCAAACCAGGAGACCTCGTCTTACGGCTCATCCAGAACAAGACCGGAAGACACAAATTAATGAGTCCTTGGGAAGGACCCTTTATCATCAAAAGAGTACTGGGACCCAGAACATACGAACTCACAACATACGACCATATACCCATTGGAAACACTTAGCATATCAGCCAACTCAAAAGATTCTATGCATAAAGAGCGGCTCTACATCGACACTCGCCGCAACAACTCCAAAGAAGGACTCATTGTCCAAAGAAGCGGCTCTACATTGACACTTGCTGCAACATCTTCAGAAAGACTCACTATCAAAAGAACGGCTCTACATTGACACTCGCCGCAACAACTCCAAAAGGACTCACTGTCCAAAGAACGGCTCTACATCGACATTCGCCGTAACACCAGAAGAACTCACCGCTCATAAACGGCTCGAAGAAGATCTCGCCGCTCATAAACAGCTCGACGAAGAACTCACCGCTCATAAACGGCTCAACGAAGAACTCGCCGCTCATAAACGGCTCGAAGAACTCGCCGCTCATAAACGGCTCGACGAAGAACTCGCCGCTCATAAACGGCTTGACGAAGAACTCGCCACAACGAAACAGGCCTTACTATGGTTTGTAGAGGCCCCTACCCACTGAGGTAGGGACAACCCTCCTAACTAGCCGCCAAGAAATATTATGGTCTGTTGAGGCCCCTCCTTCTGCGTGGGAGGGACAACCCTCCCGACCAGCCGCATGACGGCCTTCAAGAAGAACAGGCCTTATAATGGTATGATGAGGCCCCTACCCTCCGAGGTAGGGACAACCCTCCCTACCAGCCTTCAAGATACATTATGGTCTGCAGAGGCCCCTACCCATCGTGATAGGGACAACCCTCCTGACCGCCGCAAAAGACGGCTTTGCTGAAAAACAGCATTATTATGGTCTGCTGAGGCCCCTACTTCTGCGTGGGAGGGACAACCCTCCTGACTAGCTGCATGACGGCTTCCCTTAGCTCAAGGCCCCAGTCCGTCGAGGCGAGAACAACCCTTGAAGCTTTATGCCACAAGAGGATGGCTTTATAGTTTGGCCCCCCAGTCCATCGAGGCGGGAACCGTGTTCAATCTTGCTGCAAAAGATAGCACTGGTCTATGGGGCTCCGTCCACCCACGGGTACGGGCGGGGAACAACCCCTAGATGCGCTGAAAAGGGACAGCTATGCTGGGGACGGTCATAATATCTCAAAGAAAATAAGTTCTCTCCACAAGAAAGGAGGAACATCGCTGACAATCGCCGACAATCGGCGACCATCGCCACCGAAGACGGTCATAATATCTCAAAGAAAAAGAAGTTTGCTCCACAAAAAAGGAGGAACATCGCCGACAATCGCCGACAATCGCCGACCATCGCCGACAAAACAACTACAGGGACCCCATACAAAAAGAGGAACAACCCTTGAACAACAAGACGACGACAACAGCCATGGGCCTTGTTGACGGTAATTAACTCCAATTATAAACTATCAACTTATGCATGGGACTGCCTAAAAAGAAACAAAGAATGTAGTAATAGGGTTTTATTCTAACAAAGTTCCACGAGTTGCGTGCCCTCACTTGTTTTGCAGGATATCCAATATTTCACACATAAAAGCATCAAGTGATGAATCTAAGCATACCACTATGAAGAGCTCGTCGAGACGATCGAGACAGACCTATCATTTGTCATATTCAAGGTTCCGGAGAGAAAGTCCTCGACGATTACGACTCGGAAGACTCTAGAAGACCCTAGAACCATCATCATCCACAAGATCATGGACCCAACTATCAGAAGATCAAAGATCCAAAATATCTAAACTCTGTAGGGGTGTATCCAGCAGCTGACCGAGGAAAGAATCCAACCACAGCACGACTACTTCAACAAAAAATCCGAAAAGTGGCACTAGAAGGATCTAGAAGACACCAGAGCAAAGGTGGGACCCACCTGGCACCTGTCCAGGTCGGTCGACCTCCCCCTAGGTCGGTCGACCTAGGTGGGCCCCACCTGTCAGCCATCTTCGGTCTACGGCCTTCCACCGCCATTGAGGTTGCATCTACGCCGCCCATTCAAGTCGGTTTGATCCAAGGGTCCTGGTTCCTTCCTAGGGGCTATATAATCAGACCCAGACCCTCCCCCCTAAGGCATTATTCATTCATTATTCATTCAATACTTCATTCAATCCACCACCAGTTTAGAGGTCCTTTGAAGGACAACCGAGAGCACCCACCATCCTAGGCATAGCTCGATAAGAATTAGAAGTAGAAGGCGTTTGGCTCCGGATCTAGTCGCGAGGAGGCTTGATAATGCCTTGTAATCTCTCTTGTATCAACATTTGTTAATCATTAGTTCTATTTGTGTTCTAGTTCATATTGTTGCCTTCTAGTTCATCCTCTAGTTCATCTTGTTCTTGTCTAATTGTCTAGTTCATCATCTAGTTGTCTAGTTCATCGTCTAGTTCTTCGTGTTCTTGTCTTAGTTCTAATTGTTCTTGTTCTAGTTCGTGTTCTAGTTGGTATAAGATATGACTTGGTATAATTGGATATTCATAGTTATAATGATCATTGTCTACTTTGATTATATGTTTAGCATAGTTAGATTAGCTTGGAGTTTATACTCATGTTTGTATAGCGCTCATCCCAAGGCGCCAAGGTTGAGTGGTCAACATTGTGTAGACATGGTGTTTAGACATTGTTTATCTGCAAATGCACCCTATGTTCTGGGTCAATTGGTGGTAGTTCGCGAAGGTGACTCTTATAGCTTCGTTGATTCCTCTGTAGTCCACCCCCTGAATGTAGGCCTAGTAGGGCCTGGTCACAGGAGGATCATCTGGCTCTGGACCTAACGCCTCTTACATGATGCCTCTTAAGTATAGATAACGAGTTGACCTAACCATGATTGCTAGATGTAATTGCACTAATCAATATAGCCCTTGACTAATAATTAGGATATTGTTAGGAGTTAGTCTGTACTTCTATGACCTGGATGGAAAATGCTCGGTGGAACCCCTTTAGGATTACTCTGATCTGTTATCTTATCTTTATATATATGTATGTATGATTGATCCCTGTTATGAGATGATCTAGTGGAACTCTTATCACATGTGTGTATATTTATACCTAGACTTCATAGCTCCTCAGCCTTCCTACTGGTAAAAGTATAAATAACGATACCTAGAACTTTCTTGGGTAAAATACT
The DNA here is from genome assembly GCA_031170775.1 of Cymbopogon citratus. Taxonomy (NCBI): domain Eukaryota; kingdom Viridiplantae; phylum Streptophyta; class Magnoliopsida; order Poales; family Poaceae; genus Cymbopogon; species Cymbopogon citratus. Next base: position 17,703 of record DXKC01000345.1, read on the forward strand.
ACAACGGGTGTATTTTATCTGTACGCTTGCGGATAACTTTTATTCATATTTTATAAGTGCCATGTCATAAATACAACCACATTTCTTGATGTTGTGTTGGGGATGACAACCTGGCTTAAGCAATGCTAAGAGATGTCCCGTACGTCTCTAATGCCTTTGCTGATGGTAGGGTTTGACCTACTACATTTTGTAATTGTGTAGAGATGCCAACAAGCATTTCTGGTGCCATTGCTGGGGATGGGTTTCTTATATGTCTTTCAGTGATCATGCTAAGAAATGTCAACAATGATCCTAGGCCACATCCAAGCAGATACGGCTGATGCACTCCAACGTCTTCCATGACACCAATGAACAGAAGGAGCTCCCAGAATAAATTGAGGAGCTCCGCCCGCCCAGCGGATCTACACAGGGGATGTTATTAGTTTCTATTTTTGGCAGTTAGACTGTTGGTTCTTCTATTTTTGCTATATTTTTCTTGTATTAAATTTGTGTTCTTGCTATTGCAAATTTGTGTTTTGCCCCACCCTGCATTCATTATGCACAAATCTACATTTGTATGTGTTTTGTCATGAGTTCATATCCATTGTTATTGTCGGTGTTTTGGACCGCAGGCCCTAACACCGGCAAGTAAATTTGTATTGCTGTGTGCTCCCGTCCCGGATGATGATGCAAGAAGGACACAATGATATATACTGGTTCGGGCAAAGAAGGCCCTACGTCCAGTGGGGGAGAAGAGTTGTATTGTCTTGCACCGAAATGCTTGTAGTAGGGGTTACAAGTGAGGAGAGAGGGGTGAAGCCCCAAGTCTCAGAGGAGGTGTTGGTTTCTAGGCCCTATTGCTTGAGATATTGGTCACTCAAGACTAAGGTGCAGTGGTGTTTGAATGCTTGTGCTCTGATGAACTTGTGAACCTCCCCCTGGAGCTATCCTAGACGTCCCCCTTTTATAGGTTCAAGGGGAGGCCAGGGATTACAGTAAAACCCTAAGTACAAAAAGCTTTGATGACGTCGTGAGGCATGGGCGACGTGCTTCTGGCATGGTGCTCGTCCTGTCGAGGGCGCACAGTGACGGCCGTGATTGTTGGTAAAAGACCCGAGCCCCTGTAGA